>PVJS01006946.1:0-57871 GCA_004027185.1 Glis glis
CCTATTTTTTTATACTTTATTTTGAAACCGGGTCTCACGAAGTTGTGGAGGGCCTCACTAGGTAGAGAGAGAGAGACAGGGAGAGAGAGAGAGAGAGAGAGAGAGAGCGAGCGAGCTGAGACTGGCCACGAACCCGGATCCTCCGGTCTCCGCCTCCCAAAGTACTGGGATTACAAGCGTGCGCCACCACGCCCGGCTGGAAGAGTGTATTATAGCATGTACCCTGAAGCCATAAAAGCCCTGAAGTCAGAGTTCAAATCCTGACCCTGCCACTCATTAAACCCACCAGGCTTCATTTTTTCATCTGTAAAATGGGCAAAATGATAGGCATATTGTGATGAGTATAAATTAGTGTATATAAAGATCATTAAATGTTATCTGGCACAGAGTAAGTACCCCGTAAATGTTTTTGAAACATAAGATTGAATTTGCTTTTCTTTCTTTCCTTCCTTCTGTTCTCATTTATTTATTTTCAGTTTTAGGGATTGCACCCAGGGTATCATGCATGCTAGGCAAGCACTATACCTCTGAGCTACACCCATAGCCCTCAATAAACGTTATCTTCTCTTTTTTTCTGATGTTTCCTTAAACTGCACTCCAGAGAAGTGTATCTAGAGTAATGTGCGTGATGTAAGCAGTGGGAAGACTGCGTCCCTTACCAGGGAGCCGTGCCATGGTCTGGGAACCAGCTCCAGTCACAAAAGTGCAGTCGGTTCCTCCTTCTCAGTATAATGGTGGTTAAGCACTTATTTCTGGTTTTCTCTAGAAGCTGAATGGTTTCAGGTACCTTTAATCACTTAAGAATTTTAGACTTCATAATGCAGTAGATTTGTTTGAACTATCAATAGTGTTTATTTTCAACTCCAGTATTTGGTTTAGACACAGTCCCTATCATTTGTACATTTTTCCTGGGAATCAATGAAAAGATTAAGAATGAATCTCCACTATAAACCTGCCATTGAAAAATGTAATGAAGCCAGGTATGTTTGTAATCCCAGTACTTGGGAGGCTGAAACAGAAAGATCACAGGTTCAAGGTCAGCCTAAGCAACTTAGTGAGACCCTGTTTCAAAATAAATAAAACAGGGCTGGGAATGTAGCTCAGAGGTAGAATGCCCTTGGGTTCAATCCCAAGTACCCCACCCAACCCCCACACACACACATGGAAAGAAAGAAAGAAAAATGTAGTGAGTCAGTGGTCACAAGGAAGGAGTATTCAATTTTATGCTATTTTTCTTTACCAGGGTTATATGGCAGTAAATGATAAAAGATAATTCTCTCTCCAGTTATTATGTCAGCTCCAGTTTGAAACTCCTCAACTTCCTGCAAGACGAATTTCTATATTTATATGTTACGATATTCATTACTAAGCCATCTTTTAAATTTTACTTTTCAGATCAACAATCTAAATTTCGAAGGACATAAACTTTCTGATGGTGGTGGTAAGCCATGGCGGCAGATGACAAAGTCGCCATCTTAACAGATGATGAAGAGGAACAGAAGAGGAAATACGTGCTTGCTGATCCCTTCAATGGTATTTCCAGGGAACCAGAACCTCCTTCAAATGACACACCCTCCTCCACAGAAACATCTGCTCTTCCCGAGGAGGACATAGACTGGATAGAGAAGCATTGTGTTAAAATAAACAACGATCTTCTCATCTCCAAGGTATTTTATTTTTTCTTCTACTCTGCCTATGGCTCCCTCTACCCACTTTTGCCTGTGTATTATAAACAGCTGGGCATGTCACCCAGCCAGAGTGGACTGCTGGTAGGCATTCGATACTTCATCGAATTTTGTAGTGCCCCCTTTTGGGGTGTAGTGGCAGATCGCTTCAAAAAAGGCAAAATCGTCCTCCTCTTTTCTCTTTTGTGTTGGGTTTTATTCAACCTGGGCATCGGATTTGTCAAACCTGCTACCTTGAGATGCATACCAAAGATTCCCCCAACAGCTCACCCCACCAACGCAAGCCACCCGTTAACCATCCTGCCAACAAATTCTTCTGCTATCTCCTTCCATACCACATCACCAAAAATGCGTGGGAAAAGGGACCTGTCTCCTTCCATGGAGCCACTGACGTTAGAGTCCGGTATCTTAGATGGTGATATCTTTTCAACGGCTTCCACCAGGACCCAAGTACCCACTCTGCAGCCCCAGACAGAAGAAATTACTCTGCCTGTTACAGACTTGCCCTTGAACACAAGCACAGCCACCCCTGCCCCCACGGGCAACGCAACCCGGGAGACAACCACTGCGCTCGTCACCACCACCAAACCTCTACCTTCTGACCAGGTCGCTCTCGTTTACGACCAGCAAGAAGTCGAGGCGATATTCCTGGTGATCCTGGTCGTTGTCATCATCGGGGAATTTTTCAGTGCGTCCTCGGTGACGATTGTAGACACGGTGACCCTCCAGTACCTGGGGAAGCACAGAGACCGCTACGGCTTGCAGCGCATGTGGGGCTCCCTGGGCTGGGGCCTGGCCATGCTGTCGGTGGGCATCGGGATCGACTACACCCACCTCGAAGTGCTCGTGGACGGGAAGGGGTGTAAGCCCCCCGAGTACCGCAACTACCAGATCGTCTTCATCGTCTTCGGGGTGCTCATGACCATGGCCCTGATCGTCGCTACTCAGTTCCGGTTCCGCTACAACCACTTCAAGAGCGGTGAGGCTGAGGGGAAGGAGGTGGAGATCCCGCAGGTGGAGCGGAGCCGCCCCGAGTCCGCGGACGAGCCGGCCCGCCGCCCGCAGACCTTCAGCTTCTGGGACCTCATCAAGCTGCTGTGCAGCGTGCAGTACGGCTCCGTGCTGTTCGTGGCTTGGTTCATGGGCTTTGGGTACGGCTTCGTCTTCACCTTTCTCTACTGGCATTTGGAAGACCTGAACGGGTCCACCACCCTCTTCGGGGTCTGTTCAGTCCTGAGTCACGTGTCGGAGCTGACAGCTTATTTTTTCAGTCACAAGCTGATCGAATTGATTGGCCACATCAGGTAAGAAAATGCTTTACTGTGGATGCCCCTCAGCAGTGGAACTTTATCTTTTTATAGCTTGTAACTCCTTGGTAGCATATTTAAGGATATTATAATTTGTGCTGGAGGTAGGGTTGGGGTGGGAAGGGAGCTTTCCGTTGCTCTTCCTCCTTAAAATAGAAACAAAAGGAAGGTGGGCACAACCTAGTTGAATTAAACAAAACAACCACAAAAAATGGCTGCCTCTTCTTCCCCACAGGTCAGAAAAGACCCAGAGGCTACTTAGCTATGCGCTAAGAGGCTCTTATGGTCAATGGTTCCAGGCATAGGAACGTCGACTTAGTGAGCTGTATTATTCCATGGCCCTTGAAGGGTCCACCCTTCCCAGATATCTATGAAGGAGGAGATGATGCTTTTCCAGCTTCATTTATTCTCAGCCACCTACTGATACAGATAGAGCTTGAATATGTGGTGTATGAAGATGACCAGGGGCTGGGGATATAGCTTGGTGGCAGAGCACTTGCCTAGCACTGAATAATAATAATAATAATAATAATAATAATAATAATAATAAAAGACTTTTCTATTTAATAAAGCTGTGACATAACACACCATAATTCCTAATCTGGGATGTTACACAGAGAAAATTATTATATAATTCTTCTTCTAATTGTTATATGAATCTTTGTATCTTTGCCATGAAGACATAGGCTTTAAAAAAATCTTCCTTTCACCTAAAATTTCCCATGATGTCATTTTAGAAAAAAAGTTGGACATGGTAGTGCACACCTTTAATCCTTGTACTTGGGAGGCTGAGACAGGAGGATCGCAGGTTTGAGACTAGCCTCAGCAACTTAATGAGGCCTTCAGCAACTTTAGAGAGACTGTGTTTCAAAATAAAAAATAAAATAGGGCTCAGGGTGTTGCTCAGAGGTAGCATGCTCCTGGGTGCAATCCCTAGTAACACACACACACACACACACACACACACACACACACACACCTATAAATGTCTACTGTTTCTGTGTTGTGTAGTATTTCTCACCATTGATGTTTGCCCACAGCTGATTTAACAGTACCTTGCCCTCTGTGGGTCTCTCTGCTCTGTTGTTGGCTCTAAAATGCAGAGCCAGCCGCACATTCTTGCCTTGCAGAAAAGCATGACATGTCTGTCCCTGAAACTTCAAATTACCATAACTAAAAGAAAGCAGCTGTTTACAGTGTTTGTGTGGATGTGATCATCTCTAAATCTGCTGTTTCTATAAGAAATTAGACAATGACAAGATTTGGAAAACATTAATCTTTATTCCTTTTATTTCATTTCTAACTGAAGAAAATATTTTCTAATTTAAAGTTTCAACCTAGAACCACTTTCCCCCAAAACAATTGCGAATATTTTTCCTTGTTTGGTTTGGTTTTGCTTTGCTTTGGGAGGTTGCGTTCTGTTCTCTCTCAAATCTTTGACCCCTTTGTTGTCACTAAACAAAGTCAGGCACTGTGTGGATGGTTCTCAGACCCACAGAGTCCCCAAGGCACAACCAGTGGGAACTTTCTGAAAAATAGTCTTATAATATTAAGGACTTGGAATGTCCTTTAACCTTGTTCAGGCCATGTTTATATTCTATGAGCTGTGGGGATTGACCACCATGAATTAGACACATCTCTGCAGCCTGGGTATGAATGGATTTCACTGCTAATAATATTTTTGAAATCCGCCGGGTGTGATGGCACATGGCTGTCATCCCAGCTACTCAGGAAGCTTAGGCAGGAGGATCACAAGTTCAAGTCCAACCTCAAAATAAAAAAATAAAAAGGGCTGGGGCTATAGTTGTGCGCACGCACACACACACACACACACACACACACACACACACACTCTCACATGAGTAATAAAAGGTAAATCAGTGATTTATTAAAAAAATGGTACTCATTTAGGTGTTACCAGTGAGGGGAATTCCTAGACACCATTGTTTAATAGTCAATAGCATGCAGTTGAACACTGACCCAGTACAGAATATGCAAATAGGTTCTATTTTCAAAGATATTGGTAAGCTCTTCTCACATGCTAAGAAAAGACGATTCTCTTCTGCTTTTGCCTTTTATCTGAGATTTGTATTTTCTTGATAAAATCCTAGTGGGTTCAAACTACTTTTGGTAATTACATGAGCTTATACTCTTCTTTCTTGATTGGTATTAGTTACACATTGCTTAAAAGTCTACAGTTTACGTGGTCTTAATTTTCGGGTTTTATGTGTAATAAAGCATCTCTCTGTTCTTATTTAACGATGTGGTGGCAGGTGGCTCCTGTGGTCGCGTTGTTGCTCCCAAGAGCCTGCTGGGATTCTTGTCCATATGTGGTCATTGCCTCTTTTAAACTTTAATTCTTGCCATTAAAGTGTATTAATTATTTCAAATATTTAAAAAATTATTCTGATAGCTAAAGTAAGATTATTTCCACTTCTGTACTCAGGCAGAATGGATATTTTTCCCTTAGTAACAATTTTGGGAGCCCAGTCAGGGGGTGATTGATGAGATTTGGGGGTTTACATGTATAGTGGTGACAGCTTAAACTTTTAATTTGAAGAATATCATACATTAAAAAGCTGAGGAGGAAGGCATGGTGGCACACACCTGTAATCCCAGCTACTCAGGAGGCTAAGGCAGGAGGATCACAAGTGGAAGACCAGCCTCAGCAATTTAGTGAGACCCTGTCTCAAAATAAGATAAAAAGGACGGGCATAGCTCAGTGGTAGAGCTCTTGCCTAGCATGCACGAGGTCCTGGGTTTGAGCCTCATCACTGAAAAAAACTTTTTTTTGAGGAAGAGAAATGGTCTCTCTAAGAATTCTTTCTTTCTGTATTTTTTTGTGTTGTTTATATATTTTGTTTTGTACTGGGGGTTGAACCCAGGGGCATTTTACCTCCAAGCTATACCCTCCAGTCCTTAAAAAAACTTTTTGAAATTTTTTTGAAACAGGGTGTCACTAAGTTACTGAGGCTGGCCTCAAACCTTTCATCCTTCTGTCTCGGATTTCCAACTACTGGGATTATAGGGATGCGGCACCACACCCGGCTTTTCTAAGAATTTTTAGTGTTTATGTATTCCTTATAGGATCATAAAGGGATTTATATCTGTGGCTGTTGTTTATTCCTGTACATTTTTTTAGCATTTAGTATACTGTTAGGAATTTTAGGAGTCAGCAGAAAAATTCACACCAGAAAATGGCTTTTTGAAATATCATGTCTAGTTTTGAGCCACTTATTATTTCAACAATTCTACAATTTGGGCCCAGTTCTTCAGGGAATACTTTATCAGTCTAAAACACACACACACACACACACACACACACACACACACAGTAAATTAGTTCTGATTTGACCCTCTTTAAAAAGTTACTTTCTCAAGCAAGTAGGATAATGCTTACTGTGTACACACACACAAAAAAAGTAAATTTCTTTTATTTGCAATCCCAAGACTTTGGAATTTACAGCAAGCATATTTCTAGGCCAATTTATACAAGGATGATTAGAGCTATAAATGTATCTTAAGGGTACATTCATCTTGCCGACCAAATTAATTGCAATAAAGCAAGCATTTGTAAGCACATAAATCATTATTATCCAATGTTAGGCCATCACCTATGTTATCTGATTTAAAATTATTTTCATTTTAAGGGACAGACAAAAATCTACTGAATCATCCCAATACTTCACCCTGAAGTTCTTACACTTAAGGTCATGCCATGCAGCTGTTATCCAGTGGGGCTAAGATATTACCCATTGTTAGCTATGAAGTACTACTTAATAGTAGCTAAGTCTCCAAATGGGGTAGCCAGTCAGTGGGGGGAAAGGGAAATACTCGATGCAGATAGCAAGAGGAGGAACACCAGGCTTTGCTGAGGGCACAGTGCAGGAGGGTCCCGAACAGATATCAAGTCCCTGGGCTGTAGCTCAGCTGGGGACCACAGGAGGTGGCACACGATGAGTATGTAGTCACTGGAGGAATAGCAATAAGCATTAGAAGAGGGAGGGAACTCTGCAGCCAGGGTGATCAATTTGAACCGGACACTAAAAGACTTAGGGATCATGTCTGCAGGGGTTTTTGCTTTCCTCTCTTTCCCTTGTTCCTGCTCACCTCTGTGCTATCTACTAATCCTGTGGGCTCTCAGGTCCTCCCTTCACTCTGTATTATAGAAGAGCACTGGTTTCTGCAGGCTGAGTGTCCTGTTTTCTGCCCGGGTTCAGCTAATGTGTCGGCTCTCAGCCAGTGGACTCACCAGGAGGACTCCTCACTTTCCAGGCAGCTGTACTTTTTAAAGCTCCTACTTGATTTCTGTGCGCAGCCAAGGCTGAGAGCCACTGAGCTAATCAGAGGTGTAGGCGAGAGGATTAGCAGGAGGGAGGCAGGGAAAACCCAGGGCATTTTTTCTCGCTTTCTAGCTCATGCAGCATATTTGTATAAACCTCTGTGGTCATTCCCTCTAATCTTCCAGGTGGTTCTTTCCCTGGCCTCTGGTAGTTTCCTCACATTCATGAGCTGATTAGTTCTCAGCTGTAGACTCCAGAGGAACCCTCTGCAGAGGTCTGCAGCTCTTCTTGTGGGTCTCTTCCCTCCACAACTCTGCCCTGCTTCCCAGACTCTCAGCCCTGTCTCCTCAGCTCAGGAGACCTCTGTGTCCTGTCAGGCAGTGTCTCTGTGAGCTGTTGCACGTCACCTATGGATCCAGCTGCTGCAGGTGGCCCTGAGCTCAGTGCCATCTCCTGCTGTTGTCCTTCTAACCAGGGCCACATAGAGGCTGACCTGCATCTTTCTCACGGTCCTCATGCTGACTCATGCACCTACTGCTTAGGAAGACTTCTGATGGCATTGGCCATAGTGAGGAAATATCACAGAAATAGAATAGCTCAATTCTTGATGAAGAAATAAAACAAGCCAGGTATAGTGTGGCACAAGCCTGTTATCCCAGCAGCTCAAGAGGCTGAGGCAGGAGGATTGCAAGTTGGAGGCCAATCTTGGCCATTTAGTGAAATCCTGTCTCAAAATAAAAAAAGAAAAAGGAGCTGGTGTTCAATCCCTATTAACACACACACACACACACACACACACACACACACACACGGAAAGAAAAGAATATGATGGTAGACTTTAAACAATATTCCCCCCCTTCTAATTTCTTAAGGGAGAATGTTATTTCAAAAGATTTTTTTACCACAATAAAAATGTTTTAAAAGATTTAAATTTTCCAGTACTTGGGAGGCTGAGACAGGAGGATTGCAGGTTCATGGCCAGCCTCAGCTACTTAGTGAGGCCCTCTGCAACTTAGTGAGACCCTGTTTCAAAATAAAGAATATAAAAAATAGGGCTGGGCGTGTAGCTCGGAGGTAGAATGCATCTGGGTTCAATCCCCAGTACTGCAAAAAAAAAAAAAAAAGATTTAAATTTTATAGTAAATTTGAAGTTGTATGTGCTCTTGAGGAACAAATATTACTCTATATTATTTAAAATCAAAACCCTAGCCAGGCATGGTGGTGTACAGCTGAAATCCGAGTACTTGGGAGGCTGAAAGAGGAGGACCACAGGTTCGAGGACAGCCTCAGTAACTTAGTGAGACCCTGTTTAAAAATAAAAAATAAAATAGCTAAAATAGGGCTGGGGGTGTAGCTCAGATAATAGTACCAAAAAAAAAAAAAGAGAAAAGAAAGAGAAAATCAAAGCCCCACATGTTTGTTCAATTTAGTTGAATAGTTACTTAGGCCTAGAGAATCTCAGATTATAGGATGCAGGGAATAGGCACTAAAGGGCAGGAGGTTGTCAAATACAGGAGATTTGGAAGGGATGCTGGGATCAGGAATGTGAACTCTCTCTGGAGGAAGTAGGGAGTTATAGCAAGTTTCAAAGCTGGGGCGGGCCATCGAGTTTCCTGTCATGCGCAATGTGCAAGAGAACTTTGAACCTGGGAGCCCATTGAGAATGTTCTTGAAATAGTCCAAGTGAGAGATGGTACAGGCCTCAACTACAGCTGAAGCAGCAGAAATTGAGGGAACAGATACGTTTGGGAGGTAACACTGATAGAATGGTTTGGTTGTGGGAGGTGAGGTAGAGACTCCCATGTTTCCAGATTGAGTATGGTAGTTCCACTAAATCTAATAGGAAATTCAGAAAAGAGATGTAGAAATGGGGACGGGGGGGGCAGATCTAATGATCTGAATTTGTTGTTGGTTCATTTGAAGTTGAAACATCTAGAGGGGGGTATCCAGCAGGCAGTTGACATAAGCTGGCATAAGCCTGAAGCTTAATGGAGAGGTTAGGGTTGGGGGTATAGATTTGGAACAGCTAAAACCACACACATGGATAAGATCAACAAGGAAATCTCCTGGGCTGAGGAAAATCAATTATGGTTGTTTCCAAGATAGCATTCTAAGTTTCTGACCTTTTGAAATGTTAGTCTGTGCTTGATTGCTTTGAGTTGGTATCCTTGTGCCCGCGAAGAGCTGGTGTCACGGGAATGTGCTGTTCGGTCTTCACTGTAGCCTGCTTCTGCTTTTGCTTCAGGAGTACTCGACTCTCTGAGCATCCCCCAATGCCATCGCCTGGCCCAGGCACTCTGCGGGCGTTTATAAGTGGGCCTAAGGCATAAGCAAAAGGAGGGGGAAAGTACGGGAATAGAAGGAAGAGAGGGAAAGAAAGAAAAGCACAGAAAGGAAATAACTGCCGTCTCCAGGGGAGGATTTCTTCCTGTCCTTGTTTATGAAAGGCAGCCTTACATAGAAGTCACGAGAACAGACTCCAGAGTCAGATTGCCTGGTTCTGAGCCTGGATCTCCCACTTGGACTCATGTGACCACTGACAAGCTACAGAACTTGTATCTCTGTTTCATCATCTCTAAATAAACATGTTATTAGTACCTGTCTCTTAAGTTTTTATGCATCATGGTAAATGGGATAAAACATGGCAATTGCCTGCAGTAGTGACATACATTCAGAGTTCAACTAATTTTTTACTATCCCTTTATCAACTTCGATGTTATGCTTATCAGACCATTGTACCTAATTAAAATACAGATGACAGTACAATATCAGAAGTGTACAGATTATTAAGGCTGCCAAATCAAGTTGTTAGGGGTTTTCAAAATAACTAATATTCCCCCTTAGAAACATCTTGTTCAAATTGAGTTTTTTTCCTTCCAATTTAAGTAACAGTAGATTGTCAAATAAATGAAATGAAATATATGAAAAGTCTGTTCCCTGATGTAGCCTTTATATTGTAGAATGTTTTGTTCTCATAAACCATAGGATGGTCTTAAAGATTAGCCTAGTGTAAAGTTAATCAATACTAGAAAAATGAAGTAAGTACTTTTATCTTTTGGAATTTGCATGGTGGGTGTCAAAAACTGGTGATTTGATATATTCTAGCTAGTTAATGAAATGAAATGTAATAAGCCTTAGCAGTGATAAAATGAGTGCCTGGGTTTTCTTTGCCAGAGCAGTGTGTGGCTTCAAGCTCAGTGTGTGATTGTTCTTGGTCATACAGGCATATTCTAGAATACAGTTTAGACACAGCATCAGTTCTGCAGTGACACCAGTGTCGGTTTTTAGAACGTGAAATGTGAGTGGTGTATTGCCGTGGATTGGGAGTTTACTCACAATATCTCAGGAGGGTGGATTGCAGACTCGAACTGTGTTCTTTCCTTTTTATGTTAGAGATATTTTATGGTTCTTTGGAAGCCATCATTATACACAACTTAGTTTTGTTATTTTTGTCATATTTCTCACTTATTATATAAAATGTTAAGTTGAAGCAAAAGAAAACAAATGTAAAGCCATGATACAATTCCTAAAATTAATTAGCCAAGCATTTCTATAGGAGTTAATGGTCATATCATATGTATAACTTTGTTATAATTTTGAAAATGAGTATTTGGTTCCAGAAAGCAGCTCTCATTTCCTTCAAAAGCACTTGTTTCACAAAGATAATATTTTGTGTTGTTTTTAAAATTTTGATATTTTGATACAAAATCACATAGCGGAAAGAAGTGACATTTGTGGTTTCCTTTTTTTTTTTTGTTTTAACACAATGTTCTTTGATAAAAGAACTCTAGCATGTGAATCTGAAATAGATTCAGAGATAAAGTAGTCCAGGTCCCTCATCTTAAGCCTTCCACCCTTCAGGCTTGGCCTTGGAGCCTTGACCTGGCTTTCCTCCTGCCCCTGCTCCTTACTTCATTGGGCAGTCTTGGGTATACTGTATCAGTTGACTCTTAGTTTTATTCATCTTTAAGTCTGGATGGCAATATTTATTTTATAGGGAGATTAGAAAGAGTTCATGAGAATTTATGTAAAGCACTTCATGTGGAGTCAGGCAGAAAGCAAAGATATAGGAAGCAGTATTTTGTTGTTATTGGTGGTGGTAGTCTGCAACACTTGAGTGTCAGTCATTTTTAACTCATCTGAGTATGTAAGAGAATGTAGACTCTACATATTCAGTAGGCTCAAATATTTTCTATGTTCCTTTTCTAGAACCTTTCTCTTTTTTTTTTTTGAGGTACCAGGGATTGAACCCAGGGGTGTTCTACCTCCGCGCTACACCCCTGGCCCTATTTTTTTATACTTTATTTTGAAACCAGGTCTCACGAAGTTGCGGAGGGCCTCACTACGTAGTGAGAGAGAGAGACAGGGAGAGAGAGAGAGAGAGAGAGAGAGAGCGAGCTGAGGCTGGCCGTGAACCTGGATCCTCTGGTCTCCGCCTCCCAAAGTACCGGGATTACAAGTGTGCGCCACCACGCCTGGCTCCTTTCTCTCTCTCTTTTTTTTTTTAACACACTATGCCCAGTTTAAAGGACTAGACTTTTTTTTTTATTTGTTGTCACTTTCAGCCTTTCTCAGAACCACAGAACATAGAGAATGACTTGAGTAACCGGTTCTTCAAGTCTCCCAAGGCTGGCACATCACTAGAACCATTCTAGATGCATAAAAGAGAAAAGAATTCATTTCCTATACTGGATGACTTAGAACATAAAAGATCTTATTCCTGTCCTGGTACCTTGGTTTAGAAATTTTATTTGCAGTCAATTGGAAAAAAATGATAATGCTTCTTCTTTCATTAGATTAACATGGTAATAGGGGAAGAGTTAAGGCTTCCTATAACTGGCTGACTGTGTAAAAGGAAGACTATTTTCCCCTTATCCTCAAGGTCTAAGGATTATAGAGCTGCCATTTGAAAGCAGTCTTCTTTTTATGTGGGTAGATAATTTGCCAAAGGAGATAAAGCATGTATTAAATACTGATGCCAGGGGGGAAAATATTATCCTGCCTCTCTCTTGATCAATCAAAGGGCATGAATTTTAATATTTAAAATTTTCAACCTGAGCCAGGCATGGTGACACACACCTGTAATCTCAGTATATGGGAGGCTGAGACAGGAGGATCATAGGTTCAAGGCCAGCCTCAGCAATTTAGCAAGACCCTGTTTCCAAAAAATAATAATAATAAAAAAAGGACGGGGTGTAGCTCAGAGAACCCAGGGAATTGAGCCCCTGGGTTCAATTCCCAGTATATATATTTCCTTTTTAAAATACATTTTTAACAAAGAATTTAAAATTTCTATGTGAGTTAAGTCTAAAAACTCCCACCTATAAAATAATGGTCTCCAAATGGTTGACATTATTTTTGCTACCATCCAAGGATCTTCAAGATTCTCCTGTCCTGTGATGAGACAGGTCTCTTCCCTGAGACCCAACTAAGATTTAACCTTGCTGAGCTTCATCTGAGTTCTAATAATCACAGAATTATTACAAACTCTGAGGAGTATACTAGTTTAGCAGGGGGAAAGCTAGGTTGAGGCACAACTTGGGGAGTTGTCCCAGATCTTTTGACAACTTGGCAGACAGTTCTGCCCAACAGAAAGGCACAGGCACTTTCCTCTGTTAAATCCTAGAGTTGTAACTGCTACCCCTCTTTGGCTTCCTGAAAAATAAAGCCAGTTGAGAGGTAGAGGTAACTGAGAGAGATATGAGTCAGTATTCAAATCTGTCCAGTGGCTCACTGGGATCTGAGTTTGAAAGAAAATTATCTGGTAATGCCCATGATGTTTCTAGAATTGAGGAGGGGTGACAGCACTATTCATTTAAAGAAGCTAACAAAAAACTGTGGACTGGAAATTCCAAGTCAGCCAAAGATAGGAAATCTATAGCCGCTGGACCTTTACTGATGGGGTCTGCCATCAGGACTAGATACTGATGTCCAAGAGATAAATAATTGGTTCCAGTCTATTTGACATGTATACTCCGGCTTTATAGCTGAGCTTACATGTTACCACCTGGAGAGTCATATAAGACTGTACTGATTGTAGTTTAAAATAAGCCAGGTTTTAGAGTATGAGAGGTTTAGGGACCCAGGGATTTTAGGGGGCAAGGATTTAGGGATTCCTACTACACTACTCTCTGAAAATGTGACAGTCCTGTGCTATTAAGCTACTGAGGCAGGTCCTGTGCCATCACCACAAACATTTATTAAGAGACCTCATGTTTAATGCGATCCTGAATGCTTTAGAAGAAACTAAACAGATGTTCTTTTTTTTCTCTCTGATTTATAGACACAGTAAAAAATAACTTAAAACGATGTCTTGACATACAAAATATTAAAATATTCGTGTATTTAGGTGGGTCTGAGATGAAATTATTATGTTAACACAATGAATATTATAGAATGGAGAGAATTCAAGCTTTTTCTAATTAGAGAATGTAAAGTTGATGACTTCAGATTGTTTTGTTTTTATTTTAGCCAAAAGTGCAATGGGTAATTGGATGAGAACATGAGGATAGGCCTGTGTGAGATCGTCACCACTGGATTTTATTTTTCATTTTGTGCAAACTAGAGAACTTTGGGGTCGTTAAAAGAAACACTTCTGGATTATTCCTGCTTGCTAAGTCCTCAGTTAATATATATGCTATACATATAGTCCATCTCAGCACTTATAACAACAAAACCAAGTAAACAACATATCTGGTGATAAAATGAAGCCATATCAAAAGCAAATCATTTATATATTCCTTAGCACCATTTATTTTAGGGCTTGGTGACTATAAGAAACCATCTCTGTAATTGCTTGCATACAAAGTAATTGCAAGTGTAGCTATTGTTAGTTATTATGTAGGTCGATTTCTATCTTCCTATTCCTTTCCCTTTTCACCTTAAAAGACATTGATACCCATTTTTAAATGAAACGCCTCTTAGAGGTATTTCAACTATGGATCCTCATTATCAAACTGTGAGCTATAGAATCTCAAAAATAGAAGAATTTGTGATCAGTGGTTTAGAGTTGAGTAATTTGGTTTTTATAGTCTCTTGAAAAGAACATCTCTGCAAAGAAATATATTTCCATATTATATCACAGTCACCAGACTGACTGACTAATACCAGCCCTACTTATAATCAAGCGATTCATAGTTCAGAACAGAAGACCATTGTTGCCAGGTAGTGTAAATGAATCCAGGGCTGTTAGTTACTGGTGTCGCTTTTGGTTTTCCCTTCCACCTCCAGTGGCTGGGTCAATGAGGCAAAACTAACTCTGTATATGCCATAGTTTTTGTGGTCACAGACTGCCACCATCTAACAGGCCAAGGTGGTGGCCAAGGTGTGCACTGGACAAGAAGAATAAAGACAGCTTCTACACATTCATTACGTAGACAATCACTGCGGAGACCAATTTAGCCGTCTGTAGTGTGTTGAAGCTGGACATTCCCTATGACCTGAAAATTGCATTTTAAGGTAAGGCCTTGTCTAGAGGAACTCTTACACTCAAGCAGAGAGACAGAAACTTTGCTTACATGCTACTGTGACTTTCTTACAGTGAAGAAAAGAAACTATTCTGGGATCCTGTTCTCAGATTTCCAGGCTCCAAAACTGTAAGAAGTAAATGTCTGTTGTTTGAGCCCCCAGTCTGTGGTATCTTGCTGTGGCAGCCTAAGCAAAGTAATACACATCTGTAAAGTCAGAGCAAGGAGAACCTGCAGTGGGTAGAGACACTTGAGATTCCCAAATCTTCTGAGAGAGGTCACTAGCATGAGAACTCAGGGCTTAACACAGGGGAATGATGGGAGGAGGACAGGCCCGCAGTGACAGACTTGTTTTTTTGCATGTGTATGCATTCTTGGTATTATGTATATTGACTGTATATTATGTATATATTATGTATATCTACCATGCAAGCCCAGAAAAGAACAGATTTACCATGATTCGTCCAAAGTCTACCTTTTTGAGAGAAGCATGGCACATCATCCCTGGTTTTCTGGCTTTAAACTCCATGGTCTTTTTTTAGAATTTTTTATTTTTGTTGTGCTGGGGGTTGAACCCAGGGCCTCATGCATGCTCTGCCACTGAGCTACATCCCCAACCCCACCCCAACCTATTTGACATATATCAGACTTTAATATTGGTGTCATCAAAGAAGATGAAGACTAGTGTCATTAATATTTCATTTTAATTAAATTACTATTAATTACCATGACTGTCTCCATACCATTAAGTTATTGCTGTGATTAATTACATGATTCTTGGCTCTGTTAATGAGATTTTGTTAAAAATCTAACATGTTTCAAATGCAGGTAGAGTATTTTAGCAAATATTGATGAAACAAGATTTTAAGTTAAAGTGATCATCAATGTGTCATCATAAACCCCAAGGCAAGAAGGGTCTGCCGACAGTGGAAAGGGCCCAGGTTAGGCAGTAGAAGACCCAGCTGAGTCTTGGCTTGTAGTTTGTTTAGCTGCGTGACCCTGGAAACTTGGTTCACCTCTCTGGACCTTGATTTCCTCAGGTCTAACAGGATTGATAATAACCCTGTCCTTTCTATTTTAGAAGATTACTGGCAGGAATAAATGAGAAACTAAGTGGGAAAGTGCTAAAAAAATTGGAGATTATGATAGAAATGTTAGTATGGGGGTGGGCATGGTACCAGGGCTGTGTCCAGTGGAGGTCTCAGAGATCACTGCGTTGATGCTGTTTCTTAATGAATGTCACAGAGAGGGACCGGAGTGGTTTGAACAAAATCTATTTGGTTTTAGGTCCCCATTAAAAAAAATAATAGAGCAAAATTTCTTGTCATAAAGGTTTACTAATTGACAGGGTTGTGGTAGGGATTTTTTATAATTGTACTTACACTATTTTTTTTCTTAACTCAAAAATCCACAGTTTAGGGCCAGTAGTGGTGGCGCACACTTGTAATCCCAGTACTTGGGAAGCTGAGACCAGAGGATCCTGGTTCGCGGCCAGCCTCAACTACTTAGTGAGGTCCTCCGCAACTTAGTGAGACCCGCTTTCAAAATAAAGGATAGAAAATCGGGCTGGGCGTGATGGCGCACGCTTGTAATCCCAGTACTTTGGGAGGCGGAGACCAGATGATCCGGGTTTGCGGCCAGCCTCAGCTCTTTTGCTGTCTCTCCCTGTCTGTCTGTCTGTCTGTCTGTCTCTCTCTCTCTCTCTCCCTCCCTCCATCCCTCCCTCCCTCCCTCCCTCTCTCCTTAGTGAGGCCCTCTGCAACTTCGTGAGACCCGGTTTCAAAATAAAAAAGCATAAAAAAATAGGGCCGGGGGCGTAGGGCAGAGGTAGAACGCCCCTGCGTTCAAAAAAAAAAAAAGAATAAAAAAAATAGGGCTGGGGGTGGAGCTCGGAGGTATAATGCCACCGGGTTCAATCCCCAGTACTACAAAAAAAAAAAAAAATCCACAGCTTAAATTGCACTTCAGAGAGAGAAGGCATTTAGCCTTGTGAGTAGGGATTGCATGGAATTAAGTATGGAAACTAGTGAAAGTTCAAGAAAGAAAGAGAGGGAGATGACCTCACTCCCAGTGTGGCCTCTGGGTAGGTAAGAGTCTTCACAGTGGGTCACATGGGGCTGCAGCAGGGTTCAAGGGATAGAAAAGATCAGGGCTCTTTTCAGTCCCTTGGTGGGAAGCCCAGCTCAGGGAACTTCCCAGTATGCTCTGGTGCAAGGTTGATGGACATAGCCTGCACCTGTGATCAGAGAGCCCCTGGTCAGGAGTGTCTCTGCCAGTCTCTGTGGCCTCTTCCCACCACTCTCCCCTCACTGTCCTCTTTTGTCTGTCTGTGCGTATGTATGTGTGTGTGTGGGGGGGGGGAGGTCCCTGGTTTCTGCTCCTTTCCCAGCCACGCAGTCAACTCTGATTATTTCATTTCAAAGCCCACCTGCTTGATGCAGCCCCATCCAGTCTGCAGGTTGGGGTGGAAGCCCCGGCTCACCTGCATCCTGCCGCATCGATACCTGCGGTTTCTGTGGCTACTTCAGCAGAAATGATCTTTTGGTTCACTTCATCTCATAACATAAAATTTTGCTTCTGGGTAAGCTTTTCTTTTGAGATCCAGGATATTAGACGACTGCTGAGTGATATTTGCTTTTCTACTTTTCTCTTACCCTAGTCTTCTCAATGATTCATCAAAGTTTAAAATGTCAACTGTCATCTGAAGCCAACACAAATATCCATCCATCCTAATCTAAATACACAGCTGTGTCCCAAAGTGTAACCACACGAACACTGCCAGGCTTCTGTGTCGGGACCTACCTTGGAGTAGGAACATCACACATCGCTCACTCTTACCTCTAACAGTACCGTAGGGGAACGGGGACAGGGACCTTGACCTCCCACTGGCCACCTGACTTTGTCACCCCATTTCACCTCTCTGGACCAGTCTTTGCTTGTCTCTATGAAATGAGAGGGTTGACGGTGATGCTATGGCTTCTTTTAGTTCTCATTCTGGTGTTCTAACTTTCTACTTTGGTTGATTTTAGTATAAAAAAAAAACTGTACATCAGACCTCCCTCCTCCCTGCACCCTTATCCCTCACCCCAAGACTCACACTTTGAATGGTTTTTGCTGCTCAGCCAAAAAATGTGCACAAAGCCATTCATGCAAACTTACCCATGCCCTGCTGTGACAGCAATCTAGCCAGTGATAGGGGATGTGGTTTATGATAGCAGTGCTAGGATCTATATACAGAATTTTCTCTTTTTAGAGCCAGTTCATCCAAGTGGAAGTTGGGACCCAAACATCTTAAACCCTTGTCCATGTTCTACCTCAGGCAGAATTTGTAAAAGACATGGTCACTCTTGCCGAAATATTTGCATTTTATTTAGTGGTAGATTACACAGTTGCACAATGCTTTGCAGTTTTTCTTTACATGCCTGTTTGATATTTTCAGTACCCCTGTAGTATAACCAAAGCAGTTATGACCACTCCTGAGGAAAGCCCACTTCAAGTCTGCCTGCGCTGTGAATTCCACCACCTCAGCACAGCATAGCACATACACCACTGTGCTGTCCATTGTAAAAACGCACTAATTAGTTCTGTTTGTACAAGTCTTTCCTTTTACATCAATTCCTGGAAAAGTAAATAGCAGTGCCCCAGATAAAGTAAATGAGTAAATATGGTCAAATTAGGTTGAATAAAATGCTAACAGTCGTCCTATAAAGATGCAGTGTCAATCTGACTGCAGAGGCCCAGAGAAGCTGCAGTTGGTATCACACTCTCCATGGTTAGTCCTTGGAGAAAATAGCTCTCTAGAAAAATACTGACATTCTTTACTAGATGTTGCTAGATGTTGTTAGAGTTGCTAGAGTTTGTTAGATGGGGCATTTTTATGGGCTGAATTTTGTCCCCTGAAAATTCATATGTTGGGGACCTAAAACCCAGTACCTCAGAAAGTAGCTGTGTTTGGAGTTAGAGTCTTTAAAGAGATGGTTAAATTAAGCTGGGCATGGTAGTACATGCCTCTAATCCCAGTACTTGGGAGGCTGAGACAGGAGGATTACAGGTTTGAGGCCAGCCTCAGCAATTTAGTGAGATTCTCAGCAACTTAGCAAGGCCCTGTTTCAACATAAAAAATAAAAAGAGCTGGAGGTGTAGCTCAGAGGTAGAGTGCCCCTGGGCTCAATACCCCCAGTAACAACAAATGAAACAAAAACAAACAAACAAAAAGAGGTGGTTAAGTTAAAATGAGATTGCTAGGGTGGGCCCTGATCCATTATGATGGATGTCCTTATGAGAAGACACAGATATTAGGACACAGATAGTCACAGAGGGATGACTGTAATGGCACAGGGAGAGGAGAAAGGCCTTAGAAGAAATCAGCCTTGCTGACACCCTGGTTTGGAACTTCTAGTCTCCCAAATTGTGAGATAATAAATTTCTGTTGTTTAAACCCCCTAGTCTGTGGTATTTGCTGTGGCAGTCATAGCAAACTAATGCAATCATGTAGGTCTAGCTTCAACCCTGTTTAGACACTTTCCCCCGTCCTTGGCAGATGGTTACCTAGCCTTTGCTTGTCTCCTTCTGGTGATGTAGAACTCGCTACCTCACAAGGCAGCTACGATTGTGCATTACTTGGGACTCTCAGTTGAAGCGGCAGGAAACCTTACTCAGAGTGGCTTATAAGCAAAACAGGGACTGCACTGTCTAATTGAAAAGTCCCCCAAAGGGCTTCAGGTGTCTCCTTAACCAGGTCTCAGGTGATGTGATCAGGACCTGGGTCCTTCTTCCTATTAGCTCTGTCTGCGATTGGGCAGGCTGACCCAGGCCGATGCTGGAGGTCAAGTCCAGCTAAAAAGAGATACGGCCAAGACGGCAGCCTCTACTGTGCTCTTCAGCAGACAACCTCTTCGCCTTCTCGAAGGTCCCTCCTGTAGCCTCGCGTCTCCAGGTCCCTCCGGATGGCTTGCTGATCCTCTTACCCCGCACTCGCCTCTTTTTTCTTTCCCCTCTTTATTCTGGCTCCTTTGTCTTTTTGTCAGTGACCTCTTAAAATGTGGTCCTTTTCATTATATCCACTTCTGCCGTGGTCAAAGTCAAGAACAGTGGGAGTATTATTGCCTTTTGATTTGGTCATGCTCTCCCTTCAGCCTGAATTTTAGTGAATGTGTTTCATTCCCTCAAATTTAGCTGAGGGTCAACTGGAACTCTTGAGGCCTCCTTCAAATTCATCACTGTGGGCTGGGTGTGGTGGCGCACGCTTGTAATCCCAGTACTTTGAGAGGCGGAGACCTGAGGATCCGGGTTCGCGGCCAGCCTCAGCTCTCTCTCTCTCTCTCTCTCTCTCTCTCTCTACTTAGTGAGGCCCTCCACAACTTCGTGAGACCCGGTCTCAAAATAAAGTATAAAAATAGGGCCGGGGGCGTAGTGCGGAGGTAGAACGCCCCTGCATTCAATCCCTGGTCCCGCAAAAAAAAAAAAAAAAAAAAAAAAAAAAAATTAATCACTGTGCCAAACGTCACTGATTCTTCTAGTGAAATTATAGCATTTTTATTGTATATGTACCTCAGTCCTTATCACAAAACATTTTAAACAAAATCGTGGTGTGTGTGTGTGTGTGTGTGTGTGTGTGTGTGTGTGTAGGGGGGATGTCATTTAACTTTTACCCAGTTGGAAAATATAGCAACAAAATAACATATTCTGTCTTCCAAGTGGTTGGGTTCTGTTGAACAAGGTTCTGTTCTGTTCTGTTGAACATCCTTAGTTTTGTACCTGGAGATCTCACAACCTAAGGAAAAGCAGACAGGTAAAATAAAAGAACAATGGAGAGATGAAAATATGGCCAGGGACCAGCACAGTGACTCTGCTGATGGTGACTATCATTATATTCTTAGCTTATCAATCATTTAAAAAAGGAGTGATCCGAAGGCAATGAAATAAAGATTGATTTAAGACCAGCAGAGACTCAGACTTTGCTTTTAGCCTTTCCTTTTCTAGCAGAAACAATAGAGGGAAGTACTGGTAGGTACACAAAACACACAGCTAACTGGCTATTGTTTCTCCCTCCTTCACTCTTCTGGCTTGCCGCCTGGTTCTTACACTCTGTTCTGCAAGGATGGGTCAGTGGCTGCTGTTCCTGCTTGGGAGCTGGGTGGCCCCAAGGACTCTATTGGTGGCCCCTTCAACTTTGGGAATGCCTTGGACTCTGAGCTTTGTGGCGTGTATGCTGACTCTTCCGCTTCTGGTGAGATAGGCCTGTGGTGGGCAGAACCCTGTTATCTGCTTTTGCACATGTGTCAAGTTCCATTGCATGGTGCTTCGGGATGCCCCCAAAAGCAAACCATAGCTGGCTATTTATTGAACTATTGCAATGTTTGTCTTCAACCATAGCCTATTTACATTAGTCAAAAATGTTGCATGTATTTTTTCATATGTGCATGTACTTTTTCAATCACCCTGTCTCTAGGAGGAATTAAGTCCATTCATTTTTTCGCCAACCCATCACTTAAATGCATACCATTACCAGGTATCTTAAAATACACATATGCACACACATAATTATAAGTACAGCTGGGTGTGGTGGTACATGTCTGTAATCCCAGTACTTGGGAGGCTGAGACAGGAGGATTGCAGGTTTGAGGACAGCCTCAGCAAGTAGTGAGACTCTCATCAACCTAGTGAGACCCTGTTTCAATATAAAAATAAAATAGGGCTGGGGGTGTAACTTAGAGGTAGAATGTCCCTGGATCAATCCCCATTGCCACAAAAAAAAAATAAGTACAACATGTGCGTAGTGTATATTTAAATCTTGTTCACTACCGTATCCATAGCACTTAGAATGTGTTCAATAAATATTTGTTAATTGGTATTTTGTTTAAAGTGTCCATATTTTCCCTCCAAGTTGTATTTTATTGAGTGCCAGTCACTGGGGGTAAAACTGAGCTAACATAACATTAAAGTCCTCACCTCCATGGAGAATACAGTCAGGCTGTAGATGTGCAATTATAACTTGTACCAACTGACTTCCAGTTATGAAGGAGGAAAGTGATTATGCAATTACTGACTTTTATCACTATAGATGTTTAATAGGTACCTGTATCTCACTGAGAAGCAATTTTCAATCTTTATCTCCTAAAGGTTCTGCCACCTCCCAACAGCACCAGCAGCTGGGAACCATGAGACTTTGGGGACATTTAAGATCCAAACCATAACAGGCTCCTTTCTCTCTTGGAATTCTGGGATAAAGGTTTTGTCAGAAAACAAAAGGATTTGGGGATACTTTTCTTTAAAATAATGAAAATGCTACTATTTATTGAGTGCTTGTTTTGGATAAGTGGCCATGTTGTAATCATCTCCACAGACTTGCAGAGTAGATGTTACTATCCCTACTTGATATATGAGGAAACGGAGTCCCAGAGAGACTATGATTGTGACATTAGAAATGTGGGGAAGGTATAAAGGCTGTCTCAGGTTCATAGCCACTCTGTTGGTAGTCTGAGATCTAAGGGTCCCAGACCCTATGGACCATTAACTCCAGGGATTGAATTCCACAGGGGTAGAGGTTTGAAGGCATAGTATAATCTACCTCTTAAACTGGTTGACTTTGGGTTACTTTGGGTCAGGAGATTTATACTGTGGCCTGGATTGAATAAACAAGTCATGGTGACCCTGATTCAGAGGCGGCTCAAAAGGAAAGTTGAAGCTAGGCAATATGAGCATTGGGAGGGTGAATCACCAAATTTGTTGTATGATGGGATTGTGGGAACGTATTATTGAAGGCAGCTTGGAATGAGTTACAGTAGGGTTCTCCACACTGACTCAGTATCAGAATAGCCTGAGAGCTTTCAAAAGCACCACACCTGGGTTTCAGCCACAGAGATCTTTATTGAAATGGGTGTGTAGGTCTTGACATCTGTCATTTTTAACCACTACCAGAGTACATCTGATGGTTAAGACTTAATGAATGAGGTCAGGGTTCAAGTCTATAACTTACAGGCCAAATCTGGCCTGCTGCCTCCTTCCATATAGCCCATGACCTGAGAATCATTTCTACATTTTGAAATGGTTTTTAAAAAGTTACAAGATAGTCAGGTGTGGTGGTACATACCTGTAATCCTAGTACTTACGAGTCTGAGACAGGAGAATCTTAGGTTTAAGGCCAGCCTCAGCAACTTAGCGAGACCCTGTTTCAAAATAAAAATAAAATAGGGCTGGAGGTATAGCTCAGAGGTAGAACAACTTGTGGTCAATCCCTAGTACCCCCCCAAAAAAGTCACAAGAAGAATAATATTTTGTGACACATTAAAATTAAATGAAATTTAAATTTCATTGTTCATAATGCAAATTTTATTGGGGCGCAAAGCCATGTTCATTGAGTAGTTGTAGCAGAGACCATGTGGTCCATGAGGCCCAAACTATTGACTTTATGGCCCTTTGT
The DNA here is from genome assembly GCA_004027185.1 of Glis glis. Lineage (NCBI taxonomy): Eukaryota > Metazoa > Chordata > Mammalia > Rodentia > Gliridae > Glis > Glis glis. The sequence goes on from PVJS01006946.1 coordinate 23,164, forward strand.
AGAAAATGTTGCCTTGACTTAGGCTAAGTAGAGATCATCACAGAGCTGGTTTAGAACTTAAAAATGAGGCATAAAGGGGTTTGTGTAACTTGTTTTATGTTTCTGCAGTGTGTTTTGTATTTTAATTTCCTGTGGTTTTTTTTCCCCCTAGCAGAGGGAGGTTGATGGCTGGATCAGTAGCAAGTTTGCTCAACAAAATTCTTATCAAACAAGATTGAAACATACTTTTTTCATCAAACTACAGAAGTATAAAGAATATAATGTCCTTCCCTTGATTCAAAGTTGGGAAGAAGAGAGCAGTGTTTATAGGGATGATTTTAATATAAAAATACAGTTGAGCAGGATTAGGAAAACACCACTGATTGTTATGTTGGTTTATGTCTTTTACCTTCTAATTTTCATCCACTTGAATCCAAAAAAAAAACAAGAAAAGAATTAAGGCTAGGAACATTAGCAGAAAATGGAAAACAACTGAGAAAGAGATATCCCTACCATAAAGTTGTGTCTTGGACAGAGAAGCAGCCACCACTAGCTGCTTCTCCAAACCAGCCTGGCCAGCTCAGAGTGAGAGAGATGGAAACCTTATGCTTAGGTGCACCACTTTAGGCCTTTGCTTATTTTGTGTTTACATATGTGTGTGTGTGTGTGTGTGTGTGTGTGGTGGTAATGTTGGGAGTGGGGGAAGTCAGGAGATTAATATATATTTATTAATTTTATAGGCATATATCATGGATAGTTAAAAAATAATGACCATGTATCACTTGAGCTGACAGGACACAGTGTTTGATTTCCAGATAGTTTTTTATTCATCATTAGCTGGTAGTTTTCGATGCCCTTGAGCATGTTCTTATGAATCTGCGTGGTGTCCTGGGTATTATAAGCCAGGCCACATTCATGTTCACATGTTCTAATTTTTATCCTGGCCTTCCCCACCATTGTGAAGTGGCTCCAATCCCAGGCATATTTACTCTACAGCCACCTGGAGGGAAGCCAGCCATGTCATTATAGATGGGAGTATGCCCAGACTATCTTTAAAAAGCATCCTCTCTGTTGCTAATTAAGTTTCAGGAAGGGTGATGCTCGCTTTTGGGAAAGGCCGAGGGCAGATATGTTAGAAGCGCTCTTCTTATTCCTGAGTTCATGGTTAAATTTGATTGTCCTTTAGCTTCCCCGCCCCTGTGTTTGGAAACCTGTCTGTTCCATGACAGATAGTTTGGAGAGAGAAAAGAAGTAGGTAATATTTACATGTTTTGTGTTTCATACTGGGTCAATTAATTTTCTGTTGCCTTTTTTTTAGGGTTCTGTACATTGGCCTGGCCTGCAATACGGCTCGTTATATTTATATTTCCTACCTAGAGAATGCCTGGACTGTCCTCCCCATGGAAGTTCTTCAAGGTAAGTTAATTGTTGGAATTAGAATTATTCCTCTATCTAACCAAGCAATGACTGTATAAAAGCCCAGTGGCCTTCAGCATCTGTTCTACGGAGGAAGGGTGGACCTGCTGTTTGATATGGTTTTGAAGTGGTTGTTAAGGGAGAGATGACGTCAGAGGGCTGGCTCTTCTGTTACCCACAGTGCTGCTCTGTGTTGAGTCAAACAAAGCTGGATTTGGCCCACACCCTTGTGATTAAACAAAGGAAGAGGAACTCTCGAATAACTCCTATGTACAAACGTTAGGTAGTTTAAAAGGTAGTTTAAATTTTTTTTTTTTTTGTGGTACTGGGGATTGAACGCAGGGGCGTTCTACCTCCACGCTACGCCCCCGGCCCTATTTTTTATGCTTTATTTTGAAACCGGGTCTCTCTCCTTGCTAAGGAGAGAGAGAGAGAGAGAGAGAGAGACAGACAGACAGATAGACAGAGAGAGAGACAGGGAGAGACAGAGCGAGAGCTGAGGCTGGCCGTGAACCCGGATCCTCCGGTCTCCGCCTCCCAAAGTACTGGGATTACAAGCGTGCGCCACCATGCCCGGCTCAAAGGTAGTTTAAAATATTAAAGAATTTATCTTTCAAAGGTTTAGGTGTTTCTGGCTTTTTAGGTTAAATATATATAATATATATATTTTTTTCAGTACTAGGGATTGAACCCAGGGGCATTCTACCTCAGAGCTACACCCCCAGCCCTATTTTTTGTTCTTTATTTTGAAACAGGGTCTCACTAAGTTGCGGAGGGCCTCGCTAAGTAGCTGAGGCTGGCCGCGAACCCTGATCCTCCAGTCTCAGCCTCCCAAGCACTGGGATTACAAGCATGCGCCACCACACCCGGCTTTAGGTTAACTATATTTATTTAAAAATATTGTTGTCATAATTATTGTATCTCTTCAGTTATTTTTACTACATCTGGTGATTTATAAGTAAAGCTTTAGAGTCACATTATTGTTTCCCATGAACCTTCTAAATCTTTGCTCAAACATCCTGATCTGAGTCCCTCCCCTTCTCTACACTGTTTCCCATCAAAATATAACTGAAGACATCTCTGGAAGGCTCTTGCCATGTGGCTTCAGCACATTGGAAACCTGGCTGTATATTCCAGGCTCATAGAATCCCGGCTAGATCCTGAAAACCCCTGTTGGCAGCTTGGCTCTCATTGTGCGATTAGCATTATGATTAGACCAAAGGCTCAGGATAAGATCGCTGGCATTGAGTCGGCTATGACAGCCAAGGCTCCTAAATCATTAATTGGACTAAAGTCTGTGATACATATAATTTCACTAGGTTTATTAAAGATTGCCATTATCATTTTTCCTAACCCTAAGGACACAGGTGCAGTTCAACCAACACAATTTCTTGTCATGATTTTGATCTTTTAAGATGAGAGATTCAGAATTATACATCTAAAAAGAATGTACAAAATGCAAGCTCATTTACCAGATTCCATCACAGCAATGGAAAAAAAGAACGTTCTAGTTTAAAAGAGATATAATTTATACTCACTTATACTTATGAAATTTAAAAATAAACATACTTTAAAGGTACTTTTCTCAGGTCTGATGCAGTGGTATAATTGGTGAAAGATTTGTTTACAAATATGTAGAAAATTTGGCTTGTAATAAGGAATTATTGTTTGTGATCATTAAAACCCTGGAAGGATTTTGAAGCGAGACACACATCTCAGCATCGTGTCATTTAAAAATAAAAAATGCTGGGTGTGGTGGTGCATACCTATAATCCCAGTACTTGGGAGGCTGAGACAGGAGGATTGCAGTCAAGACCAGCCTTAGCAACTTTACAAGACTCTCAGCAACCTAGTGGTCCCTGTTTTACAACAAAAATAAAAAATGGACCGGGGTTGTAGCTCAGAGATAGAATGCCTCTGGATCCAACACACACACACACACACACACACACACACACACACACACTGCAATAAACTTGAACTACAGAAAAGAATCTTGCAATAATAAGGTATGTCAACCCAATTCTTAGGACTTCTCACTTCTATTTCCTGTTCTTTCCTTGTTTGGCTTAATTAATTTATTAGTATTGCACTTTGTGCAGACTCTATTAAAGATTTGTTTGCCTACCAAAAAGAGTCTACTACAATACTCTCCAAGTACTGGGATTACAAGTGTGTGCCACCATGCCTGCCGCCCCCCAGAATTCTTGATCGTCCTCTCAGCATTCTGTCTTCCCAGGCTATGCTGGTAATAATTATGCATATATCTTTTAAATAATATACGCATATATATTTTTTCTCCTTTTAATTTAATATTCATTCAATTGAAAAGAACAATGCCTGAGAGACCCAAGAAAAGCGCATTCATGAACTTGTTAAAGGAACAGCAGAAGTATTTTATAAGAAAGGAAAACAAATGCTATTGTGAAATTTCAACCTTTTTTCCTGTTAATTTATCAGGTGTATTTAATGGCTAGTAAGAGCCAGGCAACATGCCAGGTATTGGGAATGTAATTAAAAAAAATTAGCTCAGACCTCAAGGTCTCACCATCTGTTCTGGAAGCCAGATGTGTAAACACATAATTGCTACACACAAAAAAAATATGCTAGGTAACGGACGAGGAGCTCAGTGGAGGGAATAATTATCTTTGTGAAGCAGAGAGGGGGAGGATGAGGATTTTATTGAAAAATTCCCTGAGGAAATCACATACGAGCTTCAGTTTGAAGGGCCAGGAGGAACCCACCAGGTGGCCTAAAGGGAGTGGGCATTCTGGCGTAGGGAAGAGTCCTAGGTGCTTAAGCAGGGTGGAAAGCAGGACTGCTGAGTTTGGAAACCTGAGTGCTCCACCACAGTGAGGGCTTGTGGATTCATCATCCCAAGCTGCTGACCCCAGATGTATTTTTATAACACCTGTGTCTCAGGGCGGATCACACCAGGCTTGGGGAGCTGGCCGTGCTTTGAGCCTAAACAGAGTTCTGCTTCCTGTGGCTGGCTACAGTTTCTACCCCTCCCTTCCTTCCTTCCTTCTTTCCTTCCTTCCTTCCTTCCTTCCTTCCTTCCTTCCTTCCTTCGTTCCTTCCTTCCTTCCTTCCTTCCTTCCTTCCTTCCTTTTTTTTGTGGTACTGGGAATTGAACCCAGAGGCATTCTACCTCCAAGCTACACCCCCAGCCCTATTTTTTATTTTTCTTTCAAAATAGGGTCTCACTAGGTTGATGAGAGCCTCACAACTTGCTGAGGCTGTCCTCGAACCTACAATCCTCCTGTCTCAGCCTCCCAAGTACTGAGATTACAAATGTGCACCACCACACCTGGCCGCTATTCATTCTATTCTCTCCATGTCAGTAGAAATTTACTGATTGAAGCAAGAGAAAAAGGAGACCTGTAAGTGCATAGTTACCTAGCCCAACGGGGGCTCTGTGAGCAGGCTCCACAGAGCTCCTTGTTTCTGTAGCGGGAGGGATTGCTTTCACTTGCTGGCAGAAGAGAGCCTTGAGTATTCTGGCTGTTCAACAAAAGCCAAATCCCTTGCCTTTGTTTGATCCACGCCCACCCCACAGAAAGCAGAGGCTCACCAGTGTGCAATAACCCCTCCTCACAGCATACATGTCTGACTAGAAGGGTTTATTTTGGCAGTCTTGATTCTGCTGCCTCTACAGGGCGGGTCCAAATGACTTTGAAGTCCCTGCACTTAAAGGAGACTCTACTTGGGATGCAAGAAAGAAAGGAAATGATCATAACAAAACAGAATGATTTAATTACAGAAGCCCAGTGTCATGATAGGTACCCCTTGGTTCATTGACTGGAAATGTTACCTGGTCATTATTAAAGTCTTGGGAAGGGAAGACTCTTATCTTTGATGACCTTGAACAAGCCACAAGTTCGTTTGTTCATTTGTTCATTCATTCATTCATTCATGATACTGGGGATTGAACCCAGAGGCATTCTACCACTGAGCTAACTCCCCCACAGCCTTTTTATTTTTTTATTTGGAAACAGTCTCACTAGTTACTATGCACTGGCCTGGAGCCTGCGATCCTTCTGTCTCAGCCTCCCAAGTACTGGGATTACAAGTGTGTGCCACCATGCCTGTCCCCCCCCCTCCCCGGCCCCCAGAATTCTTGATCATCCTCTTGGCATTCTGTCTCCCCAGGCTATGCTGGTAATAATTAGCAGTTGGGATAGGGAAGAAGCAAATTTTCTCTTCTCTAGGCCCATAGAAAAGAGGCTATGCAGACATCTATTTGGGGGTCAAGGTAAGACCACTGGATGCTGTTTGGAAGTGTGAGGTCATTTCTTTCTCATGATCTTTTTCACATTCAGTAGTCAGTGTTCTCTTACAGCCGTATCCTTTTAGCAATTCAGCTGCGATGTGTGGCAAACACGTTGTTTAGTAGGTAGTTAGTGGCACCATATAAAGAAGCAGAAGACATATTTCTTGCCCATAAGGAATCTGCAACTTATTTTAAAAAGAGACAAAGTGCCTATAAGTATTGCTGGATAGTAGAGGTGGTGGTGTTAGTTTATATTTCTCTCTTAAGATCTCATTTTAGCAACTCATGGAAATTTTCACCTGTACTTTTGCACAAGAAGTATCTGAACATTCATGATTATTATCAGGAATGTGAACATTTGATAAAAATCAAGTTCAGATGTATTATACTCCTTTCCTATGTGGGTATTGATTATAATAAATCCTTGCAAAATTCAGAGATGAATGCGATCATAATTATCCTTGCTATTAAAATGCATTTAAGGAGAGTAAAGGCATTCGCCCAGGGGTCGCTATAACTGAAGAGGTCATTTTGAGTTACTTGAATTAATGGCTTTAGTGCTGAGGGGTGAAAACGAGGGCCAAGTCAGCTCCCTCTCTGGAGGATGCCCTGCCAGTGGGAGCTGGGTAAAGATTTTGATGAAAGATGGCTTTTTAATGTCACCAGTAGGAGGGCCTGAGCTGACATTTATGAAGCTTTACTCTGTTTGGCTTATATACCGTGCCTGCTGAGCTAAGTGAGAACAGTATTTTCTTTCCTCTTATGTTTTGGAAGAGCATAGAGAAATTATAAGAGGATTACTATGCAGCCCTTATCTGACAGTGGAAATTCTACACATGACTGCTACGTGAATGCCTAAGATAGACAAATACTCCAAGTTAAACATTTCAATTGATAAATTGGCACACGAAAGTCACTGGTGTTAACTGTTAAAATTAATTCTAATTGAAATAGTCTTATGAATTGTAATAGAGTAATTTTATTCTTTGTCACCCCATTTTTTACAGCTATTAAAATTTGTAAAATGTTTTCTTCAAAATAGGAATTATTTTGCCTATTTAGTATTCCATTCAATGAAACGTCTTCTGGTTCAAGAATCCTTTTCTGACAGTTGCAACACCCCTCCCCCACACACACTCAGCTTTTCTTTTTCTGAATTCTTCTCAAATTGTGGACTGTGTTACATAGTTTAGCACTTATTTGTTCTCAAATTATCTTATAAATACTAGTTTTGTTTCCTTATTTTAAATCTTTCACACAAAGACCATGCCTACTAAAGACCTTTTGAATTGTCCAAAGAGTTGTGCATGTAGAAGATTTGCTATAAATGCTTGCTGTGTAGTTGATTTTCATAGTCCCCTGTATCAGGTACGATAGTTGGTATTTTCCAATTTTTTAAATCTCTTGAATAATATGTGAAAAATTTATAAATATCTGAAGAAAATTTAAAAACCAAATTTAAAACTTGAACCCTCAACATCACAGTACTTTCTAGAATAACATCTTGCCATCCAGGACACATCTGTAAAAACACTGGTGTATTTTAATCATTTACTCACTTATACATTCACCTTGCTCTATAAGTTATTTGAGGCAGTTTACCAAAATATGCAAGAATCTGGAAATCATAAAATGCTTGGGCTTGAAATGGACCATCTGGGCTTGGATTCCAGCTCCCCTGCTTATAAACTCTGTGTCTTTGGGCAAGATGCTTAATTTCTCTAAGCCCAAGACTCCTGAGTTTTAGAAGAGGTTGAGATGCGTGTTAAGTGAACCACCCCATACAAAGTACCTGGCACAGAACCTGACACATAGCTGGCATCCAGTAGATGTTAGGTAATATACAATAGCAAAAAGGTAAGATCAGTTATAAATAAGTAAAAATCGGCACCAGGGGAAATAGAATTTAGAAGATTCTATTCTGAAGCCATGTGTGGTAGTGCGCACTTGTAATCTCAGTACTTGGGAGGCTGAGACAGGAGGATCACAGGTTCACGGATAGTCTCAGTAACTTAGTGAGGCCCTCTGCAACTTAGTGAGACCCTGTTTCAAAAAAATAAAATAGAGCTGGGGGTGTAGCTCAGAGGTAGAAAGCCCCTGGGTTCCATCCCCAGTACCAAAAAAAAAAAAGGATTCTATTCTGAGATTAAACTGCAATTATGCATGAAAGCCATCATCACTTAGGCTCTGAGGCATAAGGGAAGATGACGAGTCAGTGCACACTGTTCTTAGTTATCTTTGAGGAGTGACATTTTTATTGGATTTGATATAAAAACAGTGCTCATGTGTAGCTGCATGTGGGAAAACACTGAGCATGTAGTATACAGTGTTGCTAAGTCTTGACATTAAACACTCAGTTTGGGGAGGTAGACTCCTAAAACCTGCTTTAAAAGATGCTGACAGCATAATGTCGGTATGTAAAGTTCCCAAGGGCCCCCAAACATGGTTGTACCAGGTATAGACTTTTCTTTTGAAGGAACTCACTTTTTTTCTTTTAACTTGCAAATTAAACTTATAGAAGAGATCTACTGCTTATTTTCTGTCTACTTTTACTCACATAGGGGATTGGGAAGTTTTCTCCAACCTTACCCAGTGTACCTTTTATCAATAAATGCTTTCTTGCCCAACACACAGGCCACTGCCTGCCTAGTCACTGTCCTTTCATTCAGCTGTGTTTGGGTGTCAAGCTCCATACCGTAGGTCTCTTCTCAAGGAGCTCAGTCTGCTCCTCCTTCTGGTAGATCCTGCCCCCTTTCACCCACTGGATTATAAGCCTTGGTGATACAATGTGCATGTGGACATTTGTTGCATATTATCATCTCCTCAAAGCCTAGCAGGGTGTCTGGCACATGGTGTAGATGCTCAGTAGATAATGTTGAATGGATGCATGAAAGAGATTCTCACAGTGCTGTTCACCCACAGATGTGGACGTGTTGGCTTTTAATAATAATTGTCACATTTTATATAAAGTCTCTTTCATGTGACACACCAAAGGTTCATGCCATCGCTTCTGGCTACATTTCTCTTTGTCCTGTCCTCTGCTGCTTTTGGAAAGTCCATTGCTCTTGGTGGCCCCCACTCTGGCTGGGGGCTTGGATTGCTGTTCACCTGCTGTTTGCATTTCTTTGTCGACAAAGAGCTTGGCTGTATTTCCCAGTGTCCCTTGCAGTTAGGTATGACTAGGTAGCTGAATCTGACCAGTGGAATAGGGACATGAATGACGTGTGTCACTTCTGATCCTGGCCTACAGAATTTCCCATGTACTTCCCTCCCCTCTCCCCTCTGCTAGCTGGATAGTGACACCTGGGTAACCAGGCCTTGAAGAGGGACGAGGCTCTGCAGCCTGGGTCCCTGAATGGCTGTGGGGCAGAGCTGTTGCTCCTCCTGTCTCCTGCCCATTGGACTTTATTCATGAGCAAGAAAGGAAAACATCTACTGTGTAAAACCACTAAGATTCTGAGGTTTGTCTGTTACAACCGTTAGCATTACCTTAACCAATGCAGACGCCTTCTCTTACACCTGCCCTGCGAAGGCCTTTTCTTAGGAAGAGCAGTCTCTTGCTGATGTTCGCCAGGTTGATCGTCCAGAAGCTCATTTTATCCCTGCATCTGAGAATCACACTGACCTAGTTGAAATGCACGCTTTGATCTATCAGTGGAGAAGGTCTGTAGAAGCTGATTCCATGTGCCGGTGCTCAAGGGATAATTATATTTTGTTCAGTGAGCGTATATCAGTGGCAGAAGCGAGAAAAACAAAACAAAATGATCCTAGTCCCTGATACTTTGATTGTCAGTTCTCACTCCTCCCAGCCATTATAATGAGATTTCCCCAAGCTGAGCAGCATTTAACAGAGTGCTCTACTTGAGAAGAAAGGATTTTTTTCTTGCTCATACGTGTCATTTATTGCAGTGGAACACTCTTGTGGGCCAAGACTGAACAATTTTTTGTGGTACCAGGGATTGAACCCAGGGGCGTTCTACCTCCGCACTACACCCCCGGCCCTATTTTTTTTTATACTTTATTTTGAAACCAGGTCTCACGAAGTTGCGGAGGGCCTCACTAGGTAAAGAGAGAGAGAGAGACAGGGAGAGAGAGAGAGAGAACTGAGGCTGGCCACGAACCCGGATCCTCCGGTCTCCGCCTCCCAAAGTACTGGGATTACAAGCGTGCGCCACCACGCCCGGCCCAAGACGGAAAAATTTTGAAATGCATATTGCAGAATCAAATACCAGTGTTGAATATTATAAAGTAAAGAGTTAGCCGGGCGTGGTGGCACACACTTGTAATCCCAGTACTTGGGAGACTAAGACTGAGGATCTGGGTTCGCAGCCGGACTCAGCTACTTAGTGAGGCCCTCCGCAACTTAGTGAGACCCTGTTTCAAAATAAAGAATAAAAAATAGGGCTGGGGGTGTAGCTCGGAGGTAGAATGCCCCTGGGTTCAAGCCCCAGTATCGCAAAAAAAAAAAGAGTTATTTGGGGCATATAAAATATGTATGATGATGTGTCAGCTATTTAGAGAGGGGAAGAAGGTAGTAAGAATATCCACATTTCTTATGAAGGCAGATTGTTGGGTATGTTTGATGTTATCAACAGAACCTCTCAACGCCGACAGTTACATTCACTACAGAACACTTCAACGGTTGTTATGAGGATGGATAGCGCATCACTTCAGCACTTAAGTTCTGAACTTAGATTTCTGGGATTCAGATCCTGTTTCACTGTTCAACTGTCCCTGTGACCTTGAACAAGGTATTCTAATCTCTCAGTGCCTTAGTTTCCTTTTTAGATGATGAAGAAAAAAATAGTACCTATGATTGGGAGGAATAAAGGAAATAATCTATGTAAATAGCAAAATTATTTGTAGAGTAAGTTGCTATAAAATATTAATGAAATAAAGTATTGTTAATCATAATTATTTTTTGGTGATTCAAGGTTATTCAGGCATAATGTATCTCCAGACAGTTAAGGTCTTGGCAGTAGTATAGAAACATCTATTTGTTTCTGTTAGGCTTCAAAGCTAACGCTGATGGACCTCAGTAAAGGGAAGGAAGGATGGAGACTCTAAGTTTGCATAATCTATTTTGTCTTCGAATCATTGTCAACCAACATATTTATGAAACACCTATTGTGTGAGTTGGTGATGGATTGCTCCTTAAGGTATATCAGTAGGTTTATGATAAGTATTGTCATATTATTGCTAAGAGAGGCAATTTGTGTACCCTTGTTACCATTACCAGCCAGGGGGTAAAATCTTTTTTACTGTTTGATCTACCAACATAGTTATCTAATATTTGAAGGTTTAAAATTTTGTAGCTCTAGTGTAAACACGTTTACCCATGCAACTAAATAGATGTATTTATTTCATCACACAGAGTATAATCATCTACTGCTTTTTCACAGGTCTCTAATAAAAAGTAAAGAAAGTAGAAGCATTTTCTTTTCCTAGCTTATGATATCTGTTACCTCCTAAATTTTATGGGAAAGCTGTCTTAGGTAGCACAATTGCTAAGACTTCCTTAAAATTGTCTTATAAATATGGAAAATGGTGGAAAGGTTTTAGATTTCTAGGGTTTTTTAATTATCTTAAACCAAGAGGACCAGAACACAACTACAGTAAAAACATTGGCAAGAGTTTATTAATAAGATTACAAAAGAGTTGCATATTCAAGTTTAAGCATAAGAATCACAACACTGCAACTGTCTTAAGATGATGTTACTAACCTAATCCCTTCTTATGGTTTGCATAGTTTGCTAGTTTCTTTTCTAGGAAGTGGGGTGGGTTTAATTGATTCTTCCATTGACATATTTTGAAATCAATTATTTTAGGGAAATTTATTTTAACCCTCCATCTTCCCTGGGAGATGTTGGAGCATACAGGTAGAGTGGTTTCCATTCTTCTGCTATTAGTACCAGAAGAAAAAAATTTTTACTATATGCTTTACTGTTTTTTCCTTCAGCAAATGTCATGAGTTACTTTAAAGAATGTAGTTCCCAATTATATCATCAGTCCCAAATAAACAAAGGAAACTCTAGAAATCTAACTGGAGAGAATCGTTTCCAACTCCCACTTAGTACCAGCCAGCAAATTCTAAAAATAGCATACAAGCCTTCTGACTACAGTCATCCTGCTGGAAAATGCTTTAATTATCTTAGAAGACTCAAAGTTTTAAAAAATGTAATTTTGACAGAGGAAAAAGAGAAAGAGAGGCCCTATTATTGTGCGTGCCCAAGCCTTGACACTTAAGAGAATAACTTCAAGAATTATATTTGATCTAAAATTATAACCCAAAAGTATATTTTAATGTTGTGGTCATATATACACACAAAGTCATCTTTGTCTACGTGTAAATCCTGCAATTGATTTCCAAGACACAGTCACCAGTAAAGTTAAACTATAACCATTTGATGTGGTTTCAATTGTTTGGAAATCATTTCTTAAGGATGGATCACCAATTTGGATTCTACTAATGAATCTAGCCAATTTTGAGAAAATTAATCTTATTTCTTGAATTTTGAATTTTATTCCAGCATTAATAAAAACATGCATATGTAAAAAGAAATAAATTTAACATCATCTCTAATAATACAAATGAAACCGTTCCTATTGTGTCCCACTGTGTCAACATTCATAATGAAGACTCTATCTAGGCATTATTTAATTCTAAGGAAGCTGGCATTATCTAGGGTATTGCAGTTGTTTAGCCACATAAAGCAAACAATTTATTTGACTTCGGTGGAAATTAATTAAGTGTACATGCTATCACTAAACATCTAGTCCATCTTTCTAGTTAAAAATAACCTAGTTAGGGCTGGGCACAGTAATAGAGTGTTTGCCTAACATGTGCAAGGCCCAAGTTTGATCCCTAGCACTGGGGAAAAAAAAAACTAGTTAAAATGATAACTGAAACATAGATAAGGCATAGGAAAATTATTTTGATGTTTCCTAGTCAACTATGAGCCATATAATCTAATGTGCCCAGTAAATACCCTGTTTATTCCATTATGGATCTACTTAAGTAGGATCATCCCTGGTGATTTTTTATTGTATGCTACACATTGTGAATTTTCCCTTTTTGGGTGCTGGATATTTTTGTATTCCTATAAATATTCTTGAGCTTTGTCCTGGGACACAGCTAAGTTTCTTAGAAATAGTATGAACCTTTTGGGCCTTGCTTCCTTAGATAATGCCAGCTTCCTTAGATGAGGTGAGACTAGAGTAGTGTTTAATCTAGGGCTTATTATTTTATAATACTAATACAAGACCTTCTTGAGTACTCTACAGTTCCAGGAATCTTGAGTTTTTCCAGGTTGGCTGGTGGGGCAGGCACTATTCCCATCTCTACGTGGATTTCAAGTACTGCTCTCTCTAACTCTCTTGGATGTTTCTTTCCTTGGCTTTGAGTAGTTTCTGCACCTGCTTTTGCTGATCAGTACTCGCTGAACATTTTAGAAGAACCATCTGTAGGTGTCTGGAGCTTTCTCTCAAAGAAGCTCTCTCCTCTCTGGTGTTCCATCCTGGCACTCTAGCTGCCTGTCTCCTTAGACTCTTGGTTAGAATCTTCAACTCCCTGGTTCTCCTCTAAGCCTTGTACCTCTCAGACTCTCACCAGGCAGTGAGCTGGGGCTCCTCCTTGTGTCTCATCTCATGAGGGTACCAGCCAGTGTCTTGGGAACCACTGCTTCATATATGTTGTCCAGTTCAGTTTTTTTAGTTATTTTAGGAAAGAGGGTAAATCTAGCCCCTGTTATCCCATTCTAGCCAGAAGCAGACTAATGTTAAATCAAATCTTGAAAGAATATTGACCTTTTAGTTTTGTTTTCCAAAACATAGGTTGAGTTCCTGATGCTGTTATCTCCAAATGAGATTATTTTTTCAAGGAGAGAGCCCGTGATTTAATTTATACAGAACCAGATGATTCCTTAATCCCTTCTAGCTATAAAATCTGTTGTGATAGTTTCTTTTTAAAAATCTCACTGAAACCAGTGCTTTAACGAAGATTTTAATTCAGGCAACGCACAGTTGCCATTTATTAAAATAATGACAATTTTTTTTTACTTGTTATCTCCATCTCTTCCCTCCCTCTAACAGATGGTGAAGATACAATAAAACCGTTATGAGGCATTGTAAATTGTCTCCACACTCCTTTGGAAAACTAACTTAAACTATGTATTCAAAAGCATAAAAATGTTATATTTTTGAATCATTATCATCATTATAGAATTATAGCTAATGTAAATAATCTAAGGTATATAAAAAGAATTATAGAATTATAGAATTCATTATAGAATTATAATTATAATTATATGAATTATAGAATTCATTATAGAATTATAGCTAATGTAAATAATCTAAGGTATATAAAAAGGTATATAAAAATCTAAGGTATATATATAATGTAAATAATCTAAGGTATATATATATAAAAAGAGGGACTTTAAATAATGGAGGAGAAACCCCAGAGGAGCAAGGGAGGATGGTGGTGAGGGGAGGGAGAATTAATGAAGGAAACACTTTCACTGACATTATGTACAAATGTGAGAAGACCAGCGCCAATCTCAATATCTTGTATGGGGAAGGGGAGGGAATGGGGAGGGAGCCGGGAGGGGGAGAGGTGCAAGGGCCCAGAGTTTTTGTTTGGGATGACTGAAAAGTCTGGAGAGGGATAGTGGTAATGGTTGCACAACATTGTGAGTGTATTTAATTTCATTGAACTGTATGTTTAAAAATGGTTAAAGTGGTAAATTTTATGCAATGCATATTTTACCATAAAAATATATATGTATACTTACATATACATATATATGTGTGTGTGATACGTGTATTTAAATAGGCGCCTAGTTAAATAAATAATTCACATTCCAAAAAGGGGTAATGAAGGTGTCTTGATTCACCCTGTTCTCTTTCTTTCTTCTCCAGGAGTGACGCACGCGGCCATCTGGGCAGCTTGCATCTCTTACCTCAGTGCGGCTGTTCCCCCTGAGCTGAGGACGTCTGCTCAGGGCATCCTGCAGGGCCTTCACCTGGGTTTGGGGAGAGGATGTGGTGCCATGATTGGAGGCGTGTTAGTCAATTATTTTGGTAAGGATAGCTTTCTCTTTTTCTTTCGTTTTTGAAAACATAATTTTTCAGCAATACTTCAATAAACACTTAAATTATTACTAAGGATTCCCTGGAGCTAAACTCCAGTATTTTTATTCTCTTTCTGGATTTCATGGTAGTCATGCTGTAAAGCATGTGGTTAGTTTGTTAAGATTAGAGGTAGCCTGTAACTGTGCACACTCCTCTGACAGTTTAGTGAGTGAGATGCTATAGAGATATTTCACAGGAGCCAAATGAATAAGCACATGTGTTTTGGGTTTAAAGTAAGTTACCCAGAAGCTGCTGATAATGATGCTAACGAAAGAAAACTTGTCATTTGAACCAGGAAAATCGAATCGTACCCTGGCATTGGTCATGCCATTACATCTGTATAACTAACACACCCTGTCTGCCTCATTGGATATCCTTTATTGCAAATATAGGGGCTGAGGTGGAAATGAGATTGTTTTGATCCAGGGATCTTGACTGCTCCGTCATCTATGTGAGGTGGGCCTGGGGACATGTGAGTTTACAGTACTATTTAAGCTCTGCTGTTCTAACTACAGATTAATAGGACCATTTGTTAATAGGTGGGTAAATAGTCTTTAAGAAGAGGAGAGTGCCACTGAATATTAGGTGTCACAATGGAAGGCACTCAGAGACAATACTTTACAAATGTAGCTTTATACCTGACCCACAGCAGACCCAACACCAGCACCAGGGCCTCTTGACACATACCCAGCCCTGGGCTTTTCCATTATCTGAAGCTAAGGGAGGGGCACTTTCTCTAATCCATCAAAAGCTGCGCTTCCTTCGTCCTGAACTTGAGGATGTCAGCAGTTTGGGATGGAGGCCACCTGCATTTCCTGCAACTACTCTATTGCATGCTGTTTGTTTTCAAAGGGGCTGCTGCAACCTTCCGAGGAATTGGCATGGCCTGCCTGGTGATCCTCCTGCTCTTTGCCCTGATCCAGTGGCTGGCAGTGCCAGATGAGGAGGAAGGTAAACATTCCCTTTCCTTCTTGATGGTTCAAATGGTCCAAACCATGGGGAATTCTGCACATGCCCCTCAGAAACCCAGAAGTAGAAACAGTATACAACAAGTCTACTTGGCTAGGTTTCCTCCGTGGTGTACCGATGAATTCATGTGTACCAGGTTAGAGAGAAGCTACCTGCTACACTGACAAGAATATTCCTTATAGTGAGTAGCTTGGGGGTTTCTTGTTTTTGTTTTATTTTATGGTGTTGGATTTAAACTTCCCTGGTATTACATGTAAGTCAAATACATATCAGGTTATACAGTAATTATACTACTAGGAATAGGGAGTAATATTAATCTCTATCCTTTACTTTCATTTGAAAAAAAAGTCTAAACCTGAAATTTGAAGTTTTCCCTGAACCAGGAATAATCTTTATTAAAGTCATTTTGCAAAAGGGTGTTATATCAAATATAATGTGTGGATGAGAACAAATTAAATCAACTTATTTTTTTCTGGTACTGGGGATTGCATACAGGGGCACTCTACTGCTGAGCTATGTCCCAGCCCTTTTTTATTTTTTATTTTACGAGGGTCTCGCTAAGTTGCGCAGGCTGGTCTCTAACTTTCAATCCTCCTGTTTCACCTTTGAAGTAGCTGATATTACAGGAGTGCACCACCAAGACCAGCTAAGTCAACTTTCTAATTTAAAAAACAACCAGTAGAATGCAGATATTCTTGCTCAGCTGCTGGGTCTCAGCACAAGGCTTGTCTACTTTGGGTGTCCTGTTCTCCCAGGAGCATTGGCCTCAAGTATCAGAAGTGCTTCAGCAAGGAGGAAAACTCTTTTGTTAAGAAACCTTAGAGGGAAGGGGGAGGGAAAAGGGTGGGATTGGAGGGAGGGCTAAATGTGCAATGTGTGCATGTATGATGTTGATACCCTGACATATATCAAAATGTATAATTACAATGCACCAATAAATGAACATAAAAAAATAAATAAAAAGATTTAAAATGCAAAAAAAAGAAACCTTAGAGATGGATTTTAGTCCTGATGAATTACTCAAGAAAAAGAAAAGAAAAGAAAAAAGACCATCAGTGATTTTTCTCACTTTTGTTCTTTTATAGTCTCAATTGGATCATATATCTTACAAGCTTTAGTCCATGCCTTCTGTAAAAGGCCAATAAAAATAGCAACTGCATGGCTTTTCCTGTTTTGATGTTTACCTTTAAAAGTGCAATCCTGTAATTGGACCTAAGGCAGCATTCACTGTGACCTATGCCCCACAGATGTAATATCTAAGTTAAATGAAAAATAGATTTCTTATGTAAATATGTTAATGTCTATTAAGCCCTTTGTGTAAATTCTGAAAGATAGAAAACTAAAAAATAATTTAAACATCATTTTCTCTCCAGACAAGACAATGTTGGCAGAAAGGATTCCTGTTCCCTCCAGTCCTGTTCCCATAGCAACCATCGACTTGGTACAGCAACAGACAGAAGATGTCATGCCGCGCATTGAGTCCAGACTTCCGCCCAAGAAAACCAAGCACCAGGAAGAACAGGAAGATGTGAACAAACCAGCCTGGGGGGTCAGCTCTTCTCCCTGGGTGACCTTTGTCTACGCACTCTACCAAATTAAAGAGATGATGCAGCTGACAAGAGACAACCGTGCTTCCGAGATACAGCCTTTACAGGTAACGTTCCTCTTCGGGGCTAGCAATATTACCTTTATTAAAGATGCTTTGATTATTTCAATTAAAGTCCTTTTAGTTATTTATTTTTCATCTATCAATATTTACTGGAAGTTTAATGGGGAAAAATTAGACATGCCAACAAATAACTTCAGTACTCTGTGATAACTGTTGTTATAGGGGTGTTTACAAAAGTTCCACAGAGGAAAAATTCTGCCTCATGGAGTTCAGGAAGACTTCACAAAGGAGAATATAATTATTGAAAGAAATTAAATAAATCCATTCCAACCCTGTACATTTTTTTAAAAATTTCAGTGTGGGTTGATACCAGTTGCAGCAAGAATATATTGTTCTTGCTTTTGAAGATCTATTTGCCAATTTTATAATTCCAGAATTCCAGTGGGAACATCATATATTATAGGAATTCAATAAATATCTGCTGAATTAACTAACAACCAGAGCCACTATATACGTTTGACAGGACACCTAACCCAGTGGAAGGATGGTTTTGCTGTGGTCTCACCTGAAAAATAAAAAGTGTGATTTTTTTTCTTGTTCCTAGAGGAATGCTGTGTCCTGAGTAAAGTCAAACCATGCTGATAAAGTCAGTAATTGTATAACTAAAGCAGTATCCTGACTTTGGAAATAAGAGTGAATTCTGTGAACAGTTTGGCCAAAAGAATCAGTCTGCTCTCTTTTTATGTTAGACTCTTGTGGTTACTTGATAAGTTATGTCCGTTCTACGTTAGCTCTGTAGAGTCACTTCAGAGAACCCAGAAGAAATAAAGGGGAAAGACTTAAAAATAAAGGGTAAATCCGGGCGTGGTGGTGCACATTTGTAATCCCAGTACTTGGGAGGCTGAGACCAGAGGATCCAGGTTCACGGCCAGCCTCAGCTACTTAGTGAGGCCCTCGGCAACTTAGTGAGACCCTGTTTCCAAATAAAGAATAAAAAAATAGGGCTGGGGTGTAGCTTGGAGGTAGAATGCCCCTGGGTTCAATCCCCAGTACCACAGAAAAATAAAAATAAAAAAATAAAGGGTAATTTAGATAATTTCATTTTTAGAAGATTTGTTGAACTATCTTAATATATCTTGACTTTGTAAACCTACATAATATCTTGGTATAATTTTAGCAAAATCTGATTCTAAACTGATACACATATGCATGCCCATCCATGCACAATCCTCCTTATTTATTTATCAAGATAATAAACTCATATGAATCTCCTACTCAGTCCAGAATAGACATTGGGCTGGGAGGAGCACGTGTATTTCAATACCTCAAAGCAGGGAGATGGAGCAGGAGAATGGCGCTGTCTGCTGCTTGCGCAAGTTTCCTTACCATGCTCCTCCTCATTTTCCCAGAAGCGTATTAAGCTTACCAGCTTTCGATTATTTTTTCTGATATGGGTTAAGATTAACAACAATTAGCAGGTATGGTATAGTTCTTCACATGAAGAATTCATTATACTAGGAGTGGTTTGTTTGTACATTTCAGAACCAATCACAGAAATGAAAACTTTTCTTTTTTATTTATTTATATTCAGTTATTGAATACAAATTCAGTAGAATTCATAGAAAACTCCTTTTTAAAAATCATGGTTCCTAGCCGGGCGTGGTGGCGCATGCTTGTAATCCCAGTACTTTGGGAGGCAGAGACCGGAGGATCCGGGTTCGCGGCCAGCCTCAGCTCTCTCTCTCTCTCTCTCTCTCTCTCTCTCTCTCTCTCTCTCTCTACTTAGTGAGGCCCTCTGCTACTTTGTGAGACCCGGTTTCAAAATAAAGTATAAAAAATAGGGCCGGGGGTGTAGCGCAGAGGTAGAACGCCCCTGGGTTCAATCCCCGGTACCGCAAAAAAAAAAAAAAAATCATGGTTTTTGACTTGTAAAACCAATATGGCATTTTACAAAAATGTTCTAGAATGAGCATATATACTCAGTGACTTACCACTGGTTACCTTCCCTTTTTTATGTGTCTGTTCTGTCTTACTTAACTTTTCATGCATATTTCAAAATCCCAAATATACATTAGGACTCTTCATTGCAGGATGTTATTTTCCTAGGTAGCTCCAAGAATGAAAATCTCTTATTAACTTACTATTAGACAAGGTGTCTTCTGTTCTTGGATTCTGTGGTCTTAGCTAGTGCTGCATTTCATGTGTCCCATGGTACTTGCTCAGTGACTTGCCCTGGCTAGGGGACTCAGCAAATACTGGATGATGTAAACTGTTTACCTAGTAGTGACAGGCATTTTGGTAATAATGTTCCTTTATCCACAAGATGCATCTGCTTATAGTGTTTGTGTTTTTCATGCGGCTCTGGCAGTTGCACATAGGAAAAGAGATGAAAGGTAAGACATTCTCTCCTTCTTCTTCTATTACTTGATCCCTGAAACGGGCACTTCAGGATAACCTCCCCATGTTTGCTGTGTCTTACTTGAAAACATGTGCAAAGGGTTGGATTCATGTGCTCTCTCTCACCCTGAGGTATCTGTTTTTTCCTTTCAGGGGACCAGTGAGAATCGGGAAAATTCTCCAGGTGGAGCCCAGCCTGTCCCACGTGAGACTCACTCTGACCCACCTAGAAACCAGCCATCCCCTGACGCAGCAGCATCTCAGACGCAGACCAACCCTGCTCACCCCAGCGTGGACCCGCGTGTGGAGGAGAGTGAGGGGCGGCAGGCTCAGCCTGACGCGGGAGGGCACTGAGGGCTCCCACTCATCTCACACCTGCATGGAACTGGGCTCCTCAGCTGGACCCGATGGCTGGGAGCCCAACACCCTCCCCCAGGGGAGCTCAGCACCGCATACGCTTCTACATATCTAAACTCATTAACACGGAAACACACACCTGAGCTACAGTACATACTGGCAAGAAAAAGTGAACTTCCATAGTCCCGTTGGACTCATAGCAGGGAAAGGGCAGTCAGGAGACTTCCGGTCCGTGGTTAGTATGACCACAGCACTTCTCTGCCAACGCAGGAAGGGTGGAAGCCAGCAGTTACACGAAGTCAGTGGAGAGAATGAGAGGGGTTAGAGGTGAATATTGGTATAATATCCCTTTTCTCATTATTTATTCTAATTGTTTGGTTCTTGATGCAAACTGGGAAGAAACAGTACATCTATAATTGTGTTTCTCTTGAAGAGAATCATTTAAAAAATTATGAGATGCATTTAAAAAGTGGATAAAAATAGTATCTATACTTTTTGTTTAAAATTTTAAAAAGAAAGTTAAAAGTTTCACCCTAGACTTTGCATATCTCTAGCAAATATATTTTTGTATGTGTATGGTATATAATGAAAATAGTCATTTCTTTGAGCAGCAAAAGCTATTATGGACTACTGCAAGCTAAATTGAGCTTTAAAATGCCTTTTGTTTTAAATGGGCTTTGAGAATGACTAGACATGAGGGCATATTTCAAAGAAACTAACTCAGTATCCTATGACTATATAGACAACGGTTTACTAAATATATTCATATGGGAGACAGCCTCTATCGCTACTTACTATTGTATAGTGATTTGGGCTCTAATTAGCTGATGGAATAAAACAAACAGAAATCACTAAATTCCTAAAGGTTCCTTTAATTAAGAAGTACTATTGACAAAGAGCAGTATGAGATTTAAGTGCCTGGGAAAGGGATACAATGTTTTGATTTTGGGGTTTTTTTTGTGGGTTTTTTTGACACAATGTTTTAAAATTCCATAGTGGGTCAGTTTTGTTTGTAAGGTGGTAGATAGGAAACCAGGAATTTGGGAAGAATGGGGATTAGAGGAATTTTCTAGTGACTAAAGAAACAAATTTCAGTATGTAAACAATCTCAGTATGTTCTTCCCCAAGAAGCTATAGTCAGACACTGGACCATTTAGATTTAGGTATGCAACTAAACTTATTATAGTTACAGTTAGAACAATGGTTGGGTGGATCACGCCTAACGCTTGCTGCTAAAAATGAAATTGGAGGTTAAAAGGAAGCCTACTGGGAGGGCTGTGGGAAAGGGAAGCTGCTTTAGCTGGAGGAAGGTCAACTACATTGTGTGTAAGAGCTGTGGACAAGGCCCCAGAGAGAGGAGAGGACAGAGTTAGAAACAAGCAACTCATCTTGGCCTCTGACCCTGATTAGACAGGACCAGCTGTAAAGTGAGGGTTTCTCCACCACAGGGATCTGCCCAACACTGCATCCGGGAGAAGAAATTCTATACTTGGATGGCTACCTTCACCACAAAACGTAGCTTAAAAATAAAATAATGGAAAGAAATAGAATTAAGCAAATATTTTTGCACTTGAACTGAAACGTACTGTACTGTAAATGATCATGATTCTCATTTTAAGTGACCTTTAAAATCAGATGTATTTATTATGCTTGTGTAATTACAGAAATAAAACAGTGGGTGACAGGCTGAGCCTCACCTATGAATGTACAGTCTGTGGATTTGTGAAGTTGACTGTAGGAAGTCAAAAACTTATATTGTACCTTGTGTTTACAGTTCTGACTTATTCCTTTGGAAAGCCTGCTGTTTTGGAAGTGCACAGTGGACATGTTGAAATAAAAGTAAATGCCATTTTAAAAATATTTCTTAAATGATAAAGATGTGACCAAACAAGTAAAAGTCCTTTACTCTGTAATGAATGAGACCAAACTCAACGCGCCTTTGTTGTGAAATGTTTACTGTGAGAATCGATCCAATAATGCAGTAATTTCCAGCCTTTTGAGCTGACACCTTCATGAGTTTGTGGACTTTGTGACTTTTTCTTTCCTGTCCTCAAAGTGCCATATGCCACTTCAAAAAATATTAAAGTGAATTCAAACTAAATCTTGATTTGAGATTTTTTATAACTCCTCTTGAGATCCCTAGACCTACTCAGGGGTGTCACAAAGCCCAGGCTGGTAATCACTGGATTACGATTATTTTAAGGATTTATTTTTTGCTCTTTCCCCTATGATTGTAGAAACAGTAAATTACCCCAGGGTGCTGAGTTTGTGTGTATCCAGAGAGACTAGTAAACGACTATTAAACAATTTCTCAAAGCTTTAAGCAGAATAATAGAGTCTAGCACATTCCAATAGGCACTATACTTCCTGAAAAGCCTAAGGAATCTTAGGAAGAACAGGGCTCCTATACTGGCCCCTCAACCCTCCCATAGCTACAGGAAGCACATCACTGGCTGCAGGCTTCCCATGGATCTGCAGTTCCTTCCAGGGCTGCTGGTGCTGCTGAGACCACTACTTAATCAATATTCCCCTCAGCCAACCTGGAGCTAAGCAGTGAATCTGGGAAACAGGGAGCCATATCCATAGCTGTTGGGTGCTTGTATGCCGATGAAATTATCATTTTGTCCATACAAAACCCTAGGTGGTACATATCATTACCCCCATTTTAAAATGAGGATTCTTTGGGGGGTACTGGGGGTTGAACCCAGAGGCATTCTACAACTCTGCGCTACACCCCCAGCCTTTTATCATTATTATTATTATTATTATTTTTGGAAGCAAGGTCTCACTAAGTTGCTGAGGGTTTTACTGAGTTGCCGAGGCTGTCCTCAAATCTGCAATCCTCCTATCTTGGCCTCCCAAGTACTGGGATTGCAGGCGCATCTTACCACACCCAGCTAAATATGAGGATTCTGAAGGTAACAACAGAGCTTAAATTATGGGATCAAGGTCACAAAGCCATGATTCAAACTCACATCCTCCTGATGCCAAAGTCCTGGTTGGCCCCGCATCTTCCTGCATCCCAGGAGGCAAGAAGTCCATTCCCCGCCTCTGTTGGGGTAGGGCAAGCCATAAAGCAGCCCTGGCCTGAACCATTCCATATGTGCCTGAAACACAGGTGTGTGGCTGTATTTCTATTTAGGATTTCTAGATATTCCCAGATACCTAGAAATCCTTTAAACACCTGATGCTTTGTTAATTGTGATAACTCCAGTACCTTTACACTTCAGAAATGACTTGGATAATTTAGAACACAGAGAAACCCCCAAGGTGAGTAGGTACTCTGAAAACCAGGAACATGCATGGGAGACAGCAAGGGCAGACACAACAGTTCAGAATCTTGAGCAATGGCGTCGCAGAATAGCGCTGTCCTGTAGGGCTTACTAGAAAGATGAGACATTCTCTATTTGTACTGTCCAGTATGATAGCCATGAGCCACATGTGGCTGTTAAGCACTTGAAATGTGGATAGTGCATCTGAGGAATTGGATTTCTAGTTTTAAGCAGCTACATGTGGCTCATGGCTACCATATTAGACAACATTAGGTAGTAAGGAATTGATTACCTTTGGGAGATCTCTGGGCCTCTGTTTCCTCAACTTTTGCCTGGGAGGTCAGGCCCTGAAATTATGTTATTCTGTAAAGAGGAGGTAATGCTTATGACTGTAGGGAAGAAAACAGGTGATTTTTCCATTTAGAAATTCTTCAGCCTTTTGGTGCATTGGGACAAAACAAAGGCAATGTCTGAAGCCCCAAACCACTGCTGTGCTATTTCAGAAAAGCTTTAAGAATACCTGCTCGAGCCGGGCGTGGTGGCGCACGCTTATAATCCCAGCGGAGACTGGAGGATCCGGGTTCAAGGCCAGCCTCAGCGCGCGGGCTCTCTCTCTCTCTCTCTCCCTGTCTCTCTCGCTCTCTACCTAGGGAGGCCCTCCGCAACTTCGTGAGACCCAGTTTCAAAACAAAGTATAAAAAAATAGGGCCGGGGGTGTAGCGCGGAGGTAGAACGCCCCTGGGTTCAATTCCCGGTACCGCAAAAAAAAAAAAAAAAAAAAAAAAGAGAGAGAATACCTGCTCGAGACTTCCAAACCATCAGGCATTTGGGAGAGAGATCAAAGCTTGGATGAGGACAGAATAAAGGGGTGAGGGGGGGAGTGGCTTCTCAAGTCAGAAAGTGACGCTCTGTGTGCCAGGGGGAGCTGTGGCTTATGACAGGAGGAACTGGAAATTTGCTGCTGTCTAGGATGGGGAGAATGTGAGCCAGGCGAGGTGGCACCTCACTCGCGCAGCTCCCATCTGCTTTGGGCAGCTGATTCAGAACTGCTTGCCCCCTCGTGGCTGTAGGAAAGCCTCAGGTTTTACATGGCAACTTGGGGGCCTGACAGTGCTAGAGTTAGGAATGTGGGTTCTGGAGCCAGACTGGATTTAAGTCCCAGTTCTCTGCCGGTGAGAACTTACACACACACATAACCTCTCTGGGCCTCGAGGGCCTCCTCTGTTAAACTGAGGTAATTTTAATACATCTGCATTACAGATTATTCTGGGGCTTAAATGAGATCCCTGACACAATGCATTTCCATACACTCCGCCTTTATGGCTGTGCAGCCGGCAGCCTGGGCGGGAGGAGGGCTGTCTCATTTCCCCACCAGGGCCACACTTTGGGTATTTTGTTGACCTTTGAATCTACAATCATATTCTATTCTCCCAAACTACAGCGCCATGCTAAATGTATTTACCTACACCTAGTAACCTGTACAACAAAGCTTTCAGTTCCAATGTGCATCATAAACACTAAGTGTTGGAGATATGGCTTAGTTAAGAGATAAAACTAACCAAAATACAAGTTGAAGAGGATAAGAAAAATGAGAAATAATGATGAAAATTCCCTAATATGCAAGGTCTGCAGAGAGGGAGAGGTTTTAAAACATTTATTCCATGATTTCGACTTTTCTTTTTCTTCTAAGTGTCAACAAAAGTAAACAAGAACTGCCCAATCTTTTAAAAAAGTATATACTGCGCTCTTTCTCAGTCAGCTGAAGAGGCTATTCTCTCACACTGTAAACTTGTATTTCAAAAGGTCAGGAATTTTTTTTGTTCTTTGAAAAGATCAGTGGGATCTCAGAAAAATAACGTCTAGCCCAGTGTGGTCCTGGACTGACGCTGTCTATAAACTGTTGCTGGTGTGTGACAAAACAGGGAGGAAGCACTTCAAACGTGCATGGCAGTTTAACACCGCCGTGACATCCTGGCACAGGAGCACTGGCTTATATTTTATATGTCCTTTAAAAAGATCATTTTATGTTTCTAAAAACTTATTTTTGGTAGATCTTATACCAGGTATTAGTTGTGATGAACGAGGGGGAAACTGATCCATCACCCCAGTTTAGAAGCACCAACCTGGACCACAGTCTACAGTGTGCATAGCTACAAGGCACAAAAATTGGCAAATGTAGAACATCAGTGGATGTAGTCATCACTCAAATGCACTATACATGGGACCATTTCCCTAATTTTCTTTAAGTGATGGGGTTTGAACTCCGGGCCTCACATATGCTAGGCAAGCACTTTATCACTGAGCTACATCCCCAGTCCTTAACATTTTTTTTTAAAGATGGCACAGAGGAAGTAGCAAGAGCATGAAAGCAGACACGTGGGGTTCACATTCTACCACGTTAGCAACTTTTTCTTAACCTTCTCTGAGTCTTTCCTCAGTTGTACCATGGAAATACTAAAACATATCACAGAGTGGTAATGAAGTTCAAATGGGCAGACACAGAAGGTACGTAGCATAGTGCCTAATGGATTCCCAATAAATACTTATCCTCTTTTCTCCTTTTGATAATTGCCTTTTTTGAAACAATGGACCAAATTTTAAAAACAAACAGATCTCCCAAATTATTTAAATAATAAAGAGCAGCCGTCCTTCTGAATGCACCTTCCAAGATTTATCCTGTAAATATAGACCCATCCCAAATCTCTGGTGACCTATTATGGTATGATATTCTAGGGAGCATAGAAAAAATATACAACATTACCTTAAAAAGACAACTTGATTCCTATGCCAGAGAGAGACTTAAGATACTTAAAAGATACCAGAGTAAAAACATACGCAGCAGAAGGGAGTGGGATGCAAAGTCAATAGCAAAAGATCTGAGAATCGCTGTCAGAGAGGAGAACGTTGGCAGGGTTTGGATGAAGGGAGGGGTGGTCCTTGCCAGTAGAGGAGTATCTCATCCCATTAGCAAGGCTAGCCCACTGGAGAGTGTTTGCATTTGACTCTTTGGTCTCGCGACATTAAACACGTGAACTGTGTAAGAAACTCCCTTCATTCTGTTTCTGTTCACCAGCAACATTCTTAAAATTGGACCCCTGGTAAATCTGTCTTCTGAGAGAGAATCTGCTGGTCATGTGAATTCAAATATTTTTATCCTTATGCCAGTTCTATTTGGGGCTGTGATCAGGAAGCGTACTAACTGTATGAACTGGCTAATGGAAGCCAGGTCTTCTTGTGGAAAAATCAGGCTTCTGAGTCTAGAAGGCCCAGAGTCACACCCACATGGCTGGTGCGTCAATGCCATGCCACCCAGTGGGCAGAGGGCAGAGGGCAGCTTGCTCCTGGGGTCATCTGAAGATGTCTCTATGTCTTACTGCAGGCTTCCTCAAAATCCTCCATCCATTATCTTATCTATGCATAGGATCACATTTTTAGTTGGACAAAAAAAAAGCTAATTCAAAAAATTGTCCATCTTCAATTCTGGGGAATAATGACACACAGAATAATATGAGATCGTATTTCTTTTCTTGACACCGTTTCAGCGTGTTAATTCATCACATGTGTAGATATATTGATGTAACCCATCATTCTATTCCAAACCTTAAAATCTAAAGTGCCTTACATTTTCAGATTTTTTAAACAAGTCATAAATTCAAATATTGTCTTAAATGTCACATGAACACTCCCCTGTAATTTAGCCCTAAGTATTACTGGCAAACTATACAACTAATCCACAAAGCATTTCTTGTGATATGTAAAATGTGTTTTAAAACCTTTTAAAAATAACATTTGAAAGATCTGATTGTTTAAGCATGGCCACCTACACTACTTCTCACCCACATATTTGGTGTCAAATAGTCCAACTTGCTAATAACAGTAAGCTTTTGTGAGGCACCCAGCGTAAGCAAGAACACAACAAAAGGCTCTGTTCTGCTCCATACTGCACACCTGTGATGGTGTGAAGCACAAGTCAACTTGTAGTCACCTGGGAAGGGCACAGCCATTTTACTGAATGGTCACTTAAGCTACTTGAAGATCTTTAAAAAGACAGAGAAACAGAGGCCAGTGCTGGTAGCTAGTGAGACTGTTTCAACATAAAAAATAAACAGAGCTGGGGATATAGCTCAGACGTAGAATGCCCCTGGGTTAAACCCCCAGTACTACACGCACGCATACAAGCACACACACAAGCACACACGCACACACACACACACAGAAACAGGAGGGAGAAAGAAAAAAAGAAGGGACAGGACAGAGGCAAAGAGAAAAATTTGTACTTTGTGTGATGGGGATTAGAACTGTGATCAGTTCTGTAATAAACACCAAATTAAAAGAAAACAACATAAATACACCAAAAGTATCACCAGTAATGCTTTTAATTGTTTAGCTTCTCACAGTACTCACATAACAGAAACTGACAAATCCATACTTCCTTCTCAAAATAAACCTGAAAAACAAAACCATAGAAAAAATTGTTCTTTCTCTGTTTTGCTGGTTGTTTTTATTGTGGCTGTTGTTCCTCCTGCAGCTGCTGCTTTCCAGCCAGCCTCTCTCCCCCTGGCTCAGGCAGGGCCTTGTGCTATCCTGGGACGCGCCCGGCAGCCCCGCAGATGATCACCTGTGATTCACACATACATATTGTACGATACAGGCCTCCTCTTGGGAGGTGAACTTGGTCAGCACAAACTTTGATATGTCTGATACATTTATAATTCATCACCAATAAATACAGTTATAAAAAATAAAAATCAAGCTGGGCGTGGTGGCACATGCTTGTAATCCCAGTACTTGGAAGACTGATAGGATCACAGGTTCGCAGCCAGCCTCAGCTACTTAGTGAGGACCTCTGTAACTTAGTGAGACCCTAATCAGATTCAATTGTAGCAAAAATGATGTAAGAATTCCTGTAAAAATGTTAGAACACTTATAAAATAGTTATCATCATAAAACTGAATGGAAGATATGTTTTTTGATTTTTTAAATCAAAATCTATGTAAAAGCACAGATTGAATTTAGTGAAATATACAAAAAGAAAAAGAAGGAAGAAAGGAAGGGCGGGCTCCTAATTTTGAAAATTGTCAGGCAAAAACTGACCTGTAAACACCAACATACTGCTTCAAAGAGGAAATAGCCCTTGAAAATCAATCTAGAAAGTTCCAAATGGGTAGCCATACTCTTATTCAATAATTTAGAAACGCTCTACAAAAATTGGCTCAGGAAAGTGATGGTGACAAAATTCTCTGTTGCTCATCCCCCTCCCCTTGATACTCTTCTCCTGATAAAAGGCCATCTACATTCTTCATAATCCTATTACAGCAAAAAAGCTTGAGTTTGATTCTCAGAGAATCAAATTAGCAACATCTTAACCCACAGATTGTCTGGGTTCAAATCTCAGACCTATGCTTTGGCCTCCTTTCCTCAGGTCAAGGCTCAGTTGCTCCTTTCACTGTGGAGTTTAACATCACGAATCAAGAAAGAAAGATTTGTTCTCTGTAAAAAATATCACAAATCTGTTTTCATAGGCAGTCATTAGAAACATATATAGCTAAACAATGTTTTAAAATGAATCTCAAAATGTCACAAAAGTTTAATGCCTCCAATTTCAACATATAAAAATATAGGAAGTAATTCTAATTTCTAATCCTTATGTGTGTGTATATATATAAATTTTATTAAAACTTTAAAATATGATCTTAATAAATGTTTCCCTTTATCACAGTTATTAAGTAGCTAGTTGACCATTATCTAAAAAAAGATGCCAACATGTGAGACCCAGGGCAATGGCCCCTGAGCTCACATTTAAAGGAGTCTTCTACCTGAGTTGTAGGACACACCAGGGCTAGAGTTCTGCCAGTGCTGCCTCCAAATAGCTTTGTGGTTGTGGACAAATTACTTAACCTCCCCAAACCTCAATTCTACCATAATTAGCACTTTCCAAACATGGCTTCCAAGGAATATTAATCTCAAGAAAAAAGGGCTCTGTAGTGAAATTAAGTCAGAAACAGCTACACACGATTTCTCCCTCTTCAGAGATTCACAGTGTGTATTAGCATTATTAAGGACTCTTGAGAAGTCCCGCAATATATTTGTTTAACTTCATATCAGTCTTCAATGACCTCAGAATCCCTTTACTAACAAATTTACTTTGTTCGAATCCTGTGGACATTACATTGGAAAGCACTCATCCAGCGCATCAATACTCAGGTCTCGTCCAGCACCGATATTGATGAAATGTAGGAAGGAGAATGCGATCTTCTGATGCAGGTTCAAGGGAGTTAGAGGATTTAGTGCCCTGGTGTTGGCAAGGCCCCTGTGTATGTTTACTGACTCCCTGAAGAACAATATGATTCCCATAATCCTAATGAGACTCTTGGTTTAAGGCAAGCAGTAATGATTGTCACAGAATCCTGGTGCCTACCTACAGTACAGTAAGTAGCAGAATTTGCCAAGAACGGCAAGTTCTCTTCAACATAGGTTAGTTTTCCTTTCCAGTATGGCTTATTTTTCTCCAGGGCACATGCTTCCACCCCACTTCACCAGGTCCTGTCCTTTAACCACTTCTGTGCTGGAGTGCAGTCAACTTGCAGGCAGACTGTCAGTCTGTAGGCTGAAGAGCTGCTGTTCTAAGAAGGCGCCCCCAAGGCCATACTGTTCTTCATGCAGATGGATTTCTTCAGGCGACAAGTGGCTTGCTCCAAGAACAAAGTCTGCAAATCTAGTAAGGTTTTTTCCATTTAAAATGAAGTTAACGTTATCACAGAAAGGTTTATTTGGAAGATAACATGTGCCCTTGCTACTTATCCTCTTTAATTAAATTTGACTCTGTGTCAACACAGGATGGCATTTACACTCTGGGTAGAACCGGGAATGGCTTATGTGATCCTTCTAGAGCAGCTATTCAGGGAAAGGGTAGAGAAGGAGGCAGACCTAGGAGCACTCAGTGCAGCCCAATGCACCCACCACTGTTTGCTGATTCCTCCTCTTCTTTATTTGTTTTCTCTTTCAGTGCTGGGGATTGAACACAGGGCTGTGTGCATGCTAGGCAAGCACTCCAACACTGAGCTACACCCCCGGCCCTCTTCTCTATGTTTCTTAAGTTTAGATTTATTTTTCATTATGTTAGTGTCAATATCTGACATCAGATCACTATTTTCTGAGATACTAGCAGTTCTGAGGAAAAAGAACCTCAGACAACTTTGACATCGTCTGTGATCCAGAGGAGTAGTCTGTTTCTAAGCTGAGGTGTCCATCCCAAAATACTATTATTTGCAAAACAGTTTTAAATCAAGCTATGGTCAGAGCAGGGCTTACCTTTTAGGAGCCTGGAGTCTGGAGACGGCCAGCCATGATGGGAAGTCAGGCCTGCGGCAGGCTCTGCGCAGCTCCTCCAGAGCACTGGCTGTTTCCACGTCAGCTTGTTCTCTGTATTCCTCCTCAGTGAGCAGCTTACCCACCAGCCGTTCTGAGGTGAACCACTGCTTCATTTTCCTAAAAGACGTGACATTTGGTTATAGATTCCTGCTCAATTCAACCTCTTGACTCCTATATATCGTACCTGTGCTTTCCATTGTCGTTACAATGACTGAGGTATAGAGAACATGCAGTTGGGGCCTAATGTATGCTTCCCTGCTTCCCAAACTAGCATAAATAATGTCCTAAGAATTGATTTCTAACAGAGACATTAATTGCATTTTTCTTCCTCAGTGATTTCTAATCACACAATCAGACAATTAAAAGCCTGGCCCTCCGGGCTTAGCCTGCTGGTTTTCTTGGGCATTAGTAGAGGCAAGCCTTGATGTCCTTTTATGGAGACCCGGTAGGACACAGTCACTGCTTTCTCGCTAGACCAAGAAGCTGGATTCATGGGACATCGCTTCCACCTAGTGGTGGTGACTCTGTCTAATCCTAGAGAGAAAGGAAATACTGTACAAAGGGCTTTTATGTATAGTTATTGATATTTTTTCACTGCATGAGAAGGGGCTCATGACTGGAACCTTCTTTTTCCAAAAAGAAAGGAAACCAGGAAAAATCCTAATTCTCATAAAATGTAAGAATCTAGAATCTAAAGCAATCTAAGAATCTCACAAAAAGAATAATGATCATGAGGCTTTTAAAAACATGTATGGTATATTTATCAATGAGTTTTTAAAAATGTTTTGAGGTGTTTTTGAATTTAATTTAACCAGAGATTTTCAAATCTGAATGAGCATCAAAATTATCAGGAGGTTTTTAAAACAAATATATTCTCTTCAGAATTGGGACCTAAAGAGTTTCTTATCTTTCTTTCTAAGCTCATCTGACGGCTGATGAGCTGGACTGAGGGACCACTGACACTGTCTCCTCCCCTTTTCTGAAACCCCTCTTCACCTGGTTTCTGCAGAGAAAAACCCTGTGCCCTGAGCCAGGAGACTGGAGTGCAGTCGGCTTTGAGGTTTACTCTCTTGCATGGACTCAGGAAATTCCTTAACAGCTCTGAGCTGCACTCTGCTCATATTGAAAAATAATGAAAGCAAGCTGGGCTCGGTGGCACATACCTGTAATCCCAGGACATGGGAGGCTGAGACAGGAGGATTGCAGGTTTGAGGCTAGCTTGCAGTAACTTAGCAAGACCCTATTTCAAAATAAAAGGTAAAATAGGGCTGGGGGTGTAACTCAGAGGTAAAATGCCCCTGAGCTCAATCCCCAGAATAATAATAATAATAATAATAATAATAAATAATAATGAAAGCAGTAACATTTACCTCTTGGAGTCTTTGTACAGATTAAATGAGATATTTGTATAAAGTGCTTAGCATAGTGAATGGCCTGTAGACGTGTTCAACAAGGATAACCAAAAGAGCAGTGATCATTTACTATCAAACTATATGTAAACAACTCTTTAGAAACTAAAAAGCACTGTACAAAAATCAAGATATCACTTCTCTGGTTTATTTAACCTGTAAGTTCCTGTTTTATTCTCTAGTTTTTCATCTAATTATTGACTAGCAAAACTTAAAGTCGAGGGACTTATAATACGTTTTGATTATTATGGTAGCACAGCAAATGCATAAAAGAGCCATTGCATGGGTGATGGGCACACTTGGCTCTGGGCAGGGCAGCTGGGTGGTCAAAGGGAAAGAGGAAAGAATTCTACGCTGGGCTCCTCGGGCCACAAGCCTGGCAAAGGGTGTGGGTGGAGGGTGGCCAGCCTTCCCCTGGCACAGGGACCTCTGGACACCCCAGGCACTATTGGCCTCAGGGGGATGGGGCAGAGAACCGCTTAGCTTTGACCCCTCCACTGGCACTGCTGCCTTTCATTTTCCGCCCCGCTGTGTAGACGTCCTGTCCTGCCACTGGTGCATTTGTAACCCAGTGACAGTGACACACATGCAGTCAGTGGATCCACAAACTGCCTGTCACCAGTCTCCTTCCTCGTGGCCGATTTTGCTGAACATCGGCCAACTCCCTCTTCCAGGTCAGCCTCGCTGCCCTACTCCAGGTCTTCGTCAGCGCTGGCCTGACCACTGGGGTCCGAGGATGGGTCTCCGGCCACAGGGGCCTCCCCCTTTATCCACCCTCAGTGCCAGAAGACAGATGGGCCATATCCTGGTGGCCCATGAGTATTCTCTGGTTTGGTCTTCATTTGTTGAATATTTTTAAATTAGATAAGCTGCCAACATTTAAAAATCACATTCTAATCCCAATCCACATTTCCAGTATTTTTAGAATTTTTAGATCAGAAGATCTGACAATGTGAGACCCATATCCCCACATGGCAACGATCAGCTCAAGCTGGGTGGTAACTGCCCCTTTTGATGAGGGTACATTACAGAATTTCCCACCATCCTCATGGTCACCCCACCACCGCACCCCTGCCTGGTGCAGTACCTGCCCAGGCCCCAAGACATTTGGATTTATAGAGCCTGTGTAGGCAGCAGTTAGATAGAACTAACTAAACTGTGTACTGGTTAACCCCGCCACCAGGTACAGATCAGACCAGATCCCTTGGCCTGGCCTGCGATGTCCCCAGTCTGGCCCATGCCCATGTCGCTAACCACCCTGACAGCTGCTGTCTCCTGATGGCACCAGAGGGGCTTTCTCCCTGTCAAGAAAGCCCGCCACATTTACTCAGCAAGCTGTTTTGATTCATTTCTTTAGATTAGCCCAGTGGTATCTCTGCTAGGAAAGCTTTCCTGAACTTTCTTAATATCCCCTTAGTCCCTGGGCAAGCTCTGTTTTAATGCTTGAAGACATAGAAATGCATGCCTGTGTCTCCTCAAGTACACCTCAGGGCAGGGCCCATCTCCACCTGTGCACCTGACATGAAACCAGGTGCTCAGACTCCATGGCTGAGGAGAGACATGACAAAGTTACAACAGCAGACGTGACCTCGCGTTCCTTTCTGTACTTTCAAAGGCCTTGAGCCTTAACCTGAAACCTAAGAGCAGAGAAAGTCCTTAATACAATGGACTGAATAACACCTTGCAGTCACTTATCATTCGTTCCATTTTCCTAAGCACATTAATACACTAAAGCAGTCTTTGGCTCCAAAGAAAGGAAATGCAGAAAAAAGGCGGAAACTTTAGGTAATGCAGAGCCCAAGTAATTTTGCCACTGATTTCAGTAAATTCTGAGTGAGCTCTGATTACACAGTAACTGGCGATGCACCTCTGAAAGAGTAGTGAAGACTAGAAATGGAGACAGGATCAAGTACTTGGCGTTCTCTGTCCTCACTCTCCCTGAGTAAAATCCAGATTAAATGTAGTTCACTATGAGATTGAAAATGATGTGTCCAAAAAAATCTCCCCAAAACAATCAATAAAACCAGAACTTGAAAACATCAAATATATTAGGAACAAAAAGGATACATACCACCTCATATAAGCGAATGCCTTCAGTGGGTAGCACAGACCCCGGGAGGACATGAGAAGAATCATAACTGTGTAAGCGAACTGTGGCACGGCCACGCTGGCGTAGATGAGAACCAGGGAGAGGAGCCGCAGCGTCCACGCCAGAAGACTCCTGCTTCTGTCGTCAGCAAGGGGCCCGTGCTTGTAACAGGCAGCAAAACTGAAAAGTCCAACTACCAAGACATAGACTGGAAAAACAGAAGAAGGTATAATAATATCTGAACTTGAAACGTTATATAAAAAAAAAACTGGCTGGGTGTGGTGGCACACGCTTGTAATCCCAGTACTTTGGGAGGCGGAGACCGGAGGATCCGGGTTCGCGGCCAGCCTCAGCTCTCTGTCTGTCTCTCTCTCTCTCTACTTAGTGAGGCCCTCCGCAACTTCGTGAGACCCGGTTTCAAAATAAAGTATAAAA
>PVJS01006947.1:0-57864 GCA_004027185.1 Glis glis
CAACTTTGTGAGACCCGGTTTCAAAATAAAGTATATAAAAAAAAAAATAGGGCCGGGGGCGTAGCACGGAGGTACAACGCCCCTGCGTTCAATCCCCGGTACCGCAAAAAAAAAAAAAAATAACTTCTTCTGACCTTGGCCTAGCTGACTGGCTCTTGGAGAATGGTGGCAAAGAAGGCCATGTTGCCATCAGCGCGGCCATGAGCAGAGAATACAAATGTTCGAGGCCTGTGGTGGGGTTATGTCCCCATAAATCACCGAAGTTAAAACACTGCGAATCAAAACTGCACTTCACACACCCAGCCTACCGAACATCGCAGTCAGCGACCCAGCGGCGCCCTGTAGACTTCGAGGGTTCCCCTCTCCACTGGGTGGGGACCAGGAACTTCAGCGCCCTACTGCTGCTCACCATCACAAGAGCGGCACAGCACACCGCTAGCCCAGGGAAAGGGAGGCCAAATTCAAAACACGTACGGTGTCTACCGAAGTGCATATCACTTGTGCACCATAATAAAATCAATCTTAAGTCCAATCATCTTAAGTCAGGGGCTGTTTGTACGCCATCAGTATTCACCAGCACAGCCGTGGAATGGCTTTAAGAAGCACGTCCCTTGGGCACTAACAGAGATCTGGAAGTTGGCCTTCAAGCAGATAGGTACTCCAGACATGCGTTGATACCAGGCTCAAGCAACACAGCTCTAGACCAGAGGGATGAGGAATGTCCTCTACTGTACCTGTTCAGAAAGTGAAATGAGGTGGACGATTTTCCAAACTACACTCTGTACGGTGGTCACCTGTGTACATGTTACCGCTTAAAAGAATCTACAACCAGCCGGTGTGCATGAGAACTAATGGCCGGTTGGCAAATAGGGTCATAAAACTGCAAATGTAAAATACTAACTCATCTATTTTAATGATTCTATTCTACACTTTAAGTTCTGTCATAGGTTTATACGGTGCTTACACCACTGCCCTTATCTTACTCAAAAATGTAAGGTAAAGAGGGTCTTTCTATTTTGTTGTACCTAGCAGATGAAGAAGAAAAGTTAAATGGACAATAGTATGCATTTGGTATTTGGAGATAAAAATCAAAGTGTCAGTAAGGAATGCATTTAGCTGCAAGTAACAGAAAGAAAAACCTACAATAGCTTAAGAATACAGACATGTATCATTAACTTTAGGATGAGTCTGGATATGTGCAGCTTTGGCACAGGTTCAGATTACAAATGATGTCAGGGCTTACTCTGTGGTCCCTGTGTGTGCCACTGCTCTGGGCCTCATGACTTTACATGTGCTGTCCAGAAACAGGAAACACAGGGGCCAGAGGTGACAGATCTCCTTATGCATATTTTCCTTTTATCAAGAAAAAAAAATCTTTCCCAGAAAGTCCCCCCTGGGGGGAGGTGATATATCCCATTAGCCACAGCAAAGGCAAACTCACTTAGCTAAGGAGGAGACTTAGGAAGTCTCCGTGCTGGGAACGACAAAGGAGTCTGGATGTGCTGCTGACCGCAGCTGGCAGTGAGCAGGCATGGTGTCCTGGCAGCAGGATGCCTGGCCCATCCCCTCGGCACTCACCTTCCCAGCATGCACTCTGGGTTCTATGGGGAGGGGGAGAGGCCTTTTTTTTTGGCACAGGTAGGAGGTCCTTTAATACTGGGGAGTTACTGCCCGCAGCCGCCCCAAGTCAGGCAATTTGGAGATGGAGGACACATATACCCCAGCATCCTTGATCCTAAGGCTCCCTTCACACTGCTCCCATAGTTTTCAGTGGGACTGAGCCTCCGTTGCTCAGTTGCCCATGAAGGTAACTTGCTCAGCTGAATTGGAATTCATGTCTTGTGTCTCCTGCTTCTCCCCCCACACTAATATTTTCTGGGATCATCTTCCAAAGAAACCACTTGTAGTCAAGTCCTGATTTAGGATTAGTTCCTGGGAAAATCCAGCTTCTGATATCAGCTATGTGAACTTCAGGTTTTGAACTGTGGAAGGGAAATGGTCATCCCACCCTGGTAGACCAGTTGTGAGGGTGAAGGAAAAGACACTGTGAAAAGGTTGCAAATTGTACACTGAACGCACACAGGGGTGACTGGGCTGAGAGCATAGTGTGCCCCCACCCCCGCCCAAGCCATGGGTGTAGACCCCACTGATGTCATTTCTCATACACTTGCCAAGGGCTGAGTCTTTGGCCAGAGACTCCTTCCTTTGACAGGTAAAGGAAGTGTAATTGCTAAAGTGGTCCTTTCCCTCCATCTCAGCTAAGAGCCTTGCTTTTATGGCTGTTACTGCACTAGGATTCCAATTAGCTCTTATTCTGCAGGGATGGGGGTGGCGGCGCCACAGTCTACGCTGTCGCATTATACTTTTCAACAGTCCATGTGCTGACAAAGATAAACAGTCAATTCTCTGTCAGAGGTACTCAACTGGACATCTCTTGGGACTGACGGCCTCGAAACTTTACCCCTGGTTTCATTCTCTCCATAGGGGAAAAAGGCACCTGGAGGTATTAAATACACTCACCTTAACGAAGCCAGGCTTTTAACAATAAGATGCAAAGTCGTCTATTTCTCTGCAGTTGAAACTCTCATCTAACAGGGCTTGAGGTTTCTTCTTTGTTGTTTCTGTTTTTTCCCTTGACTTCAAGCTGGGTAACTATGGTCCCTCTTCTTCTAACTCCTATAACTTCTCTTGTTGCTTTTCTTTGGGCCACGCTTGGGCTGGCTGGCATCTTCTCTACTTTCTTCTCATAATGGTAGATATTTACCACAGGCCCCTCCAGATCCATCCTCTGCCATTTGTGCCCGTGGAGGCTGACCTCCACATAGCGCTCCAGTGCCCCTGGTACCTTCCAGCTGAGTTTGGCAGTGACCTCTTCCTCTACCTCCTGCCACAGCCCTGTTGGGGTAGCCTGGCTTGCATCTCTCTGGTTCCACTAATAACTCCCAGTCCGGCACCTTCAGGTTCAAGAGTGGTAACTGCCATTCTCTGGGTAACTGTTGCTGCCATTCTCTGGGTGCTTCTCCACCCTGTTGGCTCCCTTAGCCGGCACCTCCGTAAATAGCGCACCTCCAGCCATGCCCTCTGCTTCCTGCTGGCTGAGACAGCACCCCATCTCAATGGGAGGAGCTACCCTTCTCCCACTCAATAATTCGATCAAAGGGCCCCGCCTTCCTTCAGTCAAGATGAGAAGGGTGCGAAGGAGCGCAAGGCTCAGGCAGGCCGGGGGTGGGGGGGGGTGTGCTCTGGCCCTGCAACTCTGGCCAAGGGCAGAGCCACCGCAGGTTCAAGCCCAGCTGAGGCTCCTTCCTCTGGCAGCATAATCAGAAAGGCTCATGATCAGCTCCTGTTACTCAGACTCTTAGAACTGCTCAGGCCAGTGGCTTTCCCAGGCCTGGTCCCACCGCGGTCCCCGCCACCCTCCCAGAACCTTCCAATGAATT
The DNA here is from genome assembly GCA_004027185.1 of Glis glis. Taxonomy (NCBI): domain Eukaryota; kingdom Metazoa; phylum Chordata; class Mammalia; order Rodentia; family Gliridae; genus Glis; species Glis glis. The sequence continues at coordinate 3,441 of PVJS01006947.1, forward strand.
CCTTTTCTGCTCCAGTGAGCTGCCTTAGGTTTCTGTTGCTTACCACCAGAGGATCTTCATGGACGCGTCGTCTGCGGAGCAGCTCTTCCAGGAATTGCCTTCCTCCAGCATCCAGATGGCCGCGCCCAGAGGCCCTTCCTGTCCTTCGTGGGGGAAGTTGAACCCTTCGCCTGCCTTCGGAACTGCACTCGCCAGTTGTTGAATTTTGATAGCTCCCCTACAATTCACGTGTGCACCCCTGCTCCGCGAGAGAAGCTTTTCCTGACGTTTTCCAGGCGCCCTTCCTGCTGGTGGTCCTTACTGTGTGCCCGCGCTTCCTGTTTGCGTTGGTTCAGGCCGTCAGATCTGAACTTACCAACCAAGGGCAAGTACTCTGAGGACGCAGACTGTGCCCAAAGAATCCGAGGCCTGCAGTCCCTCAATACACAGCTGGCTCGGAGATGTTATTATCCTGACTCCATTCAAATGCACACACAAACACTATGTTTGAGAGCTAAGGGTGTGGCTGCATTGTGTGTGTGTGTGTGTGTGTGTGTGTGTGTGTGTGTGTGTGTGATAGTAGGGATTAAACCCAGGGGCATTCTACCTCTGAGCTATAGCCTGAGCCATGTTCTATTTTTTTTAAATTTTGGAATAGGGTCTCACTAAGTTGCAGAGGGCCTTGCTAAGTTGCTGGGACTGGCCTTGAACCTGTGATCCTCCTGACTCAGCCTCCCAAGCACTGGAATTACAAGCATGTGCCACCATGCCCGGCAGTGGCTGGCTTTTTGAGTAATACTTTTAAAATTCTGGGAGATGCCCAGTCTGGGGGTGGTAGTTCTCTGATAAGGATCTCTGATGACACCTGGGTGGCCCCATAAAGAGAAAGAACCAGAAGCTTCTACACACAGCAGCCTGAGGCATCGGGGGTAAGTAGATCCCAACTGTTGCTGATGCAGCTTCTCCCAGGACCAGCTAGATCCACAAATTTTTGGAGCACACACATCCCCTCTCACAACTATGTGAAATGACCCCTTGCCTGGAGGGCTGAAAAGCTGTAACTCTTACCTGTTCCTCTTTGTTCAAGGATTGTCCCTTCCGTATCCCCTGGGTCTTGGGAAAGGTGACTTTCCCATTCTTTGTAGGGTGCACGTGAGGACAAAGAGGTGTTTCTACCTCCACCTCCGGAGCTGGTTGATGCATATGTGATCAGGTTAGCCCACCACCGCTGTGGGACAATCCTTTCTCTCTCTACTTCCTCACGAAGTCTGTCCTTAGACCACCAAGACTGTAGTTAAAAAGATGTTAGGCCTGGAATAAAGTTTAGGATTCATTTCATCTGTCCCTTCTATTGTGGGTTAAATCATGTCTCCCATATCCAAAAAGAGGTACCTCAATTCTAATCCCAGTACCCATGAATATGACTTGATTTAGAAATAAGATCTTTGTGGGTGTAATTAAGTGAAAGGGCTTGAGGTGTGATCTTCCTGGATTTAGGGTCCTAAATCCCATAAATTGTGTCTTTATAAGAGATAGAGGAGAAAGAAGAGAAGAGGAGGAGGACGAGGAGGAGGAGAAGGAGGAGAAGGAAGAGGAGGAGAAGGAAGAGGAGGAGGAGGAGGAGGAGAAGGAAGAGGAGAAGGAAGAGGAGGAGGAGGAGGAGGCCATGTGAAGACAGAGGGAGAGACCGAGTGATGCTCTCACAATCAGGCAGCAGCAGGAGCCACCAGGAGCCAGGAGCAGCCAGGAGGCGCCTCTCCCAGGCCTCAGAGCCGTGCTTCTCCAAGACCTTGATCTTGGACTTCCAGTCTCTATGATTGTAAGAGAATAAATTGAAGCCACCAAGGGGACTAATAACCCTCCCATTTAGTGATTAGTAATTAAGGTTTGAAGATGGAAGCACTTGGCTACATTCTTTTAGGGATTAGAGGTGATCGCTGAAGGATTAGAATCCAAGTCTCCTGACTCCCAACATTTGTATTTTTCTATATTGTCCCCTTCTGTGAAGTCTTTCTCCATCAGAAAGAGGGGCAGACATCCAGTGCTTAGCACATCTTCCACCCCTGCCCTAGAGTCCGTAACAGAAGGCCCCACCAGTCAGTCTATTAACCAGCCCCTCCCGTGCCAGGCACAGTGCTGGACATGGAGAGACAAACCTGCTATGCATCCTGTCCCCCAAGACCCCCGCCCCATGCTGAGCAGTTTACAGTCTCCTTGAGTTAGGCAGAGTAGGAGAGTAGGGGAGAGAGTGTGCATATGGAACTGTAATTCAGTGTTTATTAGGATGTATTAGAATACATTATTTTTAAGGCAGTGGCTAGTTTCATAAGAGATTCTTAAGTGTAAGTTGGCCCTGATGCCATCTTTATGTCCCCAAACCCTGGTTAACATACATGTCACTTATTTAAGTAGCAGATTTAAGTTACCCATAGTTAGTTATCCATTTATACATCATTAGCTTTCTGGGGTAGTGTCTTAGTCCATGTTATGTTGCTTTAACTGAGTACCACAGATTGGGAAATTTAAAAAGAATAGGAGTTTAATTAGCTGATAGTTTTGGAGGCTGGGATGTCCAAAGCATGGCAGGGGTAGTTGGTGAAGCCTTCTTGCTGCATCCTGTCATGGGGTAGAGTATCACATGGGGAGACAGAGAGCATGTCAGAGAGAGTTCACATTTATTTATTTATTTATTTTTGTGGTACTGAGGATGGAACCCAGGGCCTTCTACCTCTTCCCCCAGCCCTATTTTATTTTTATTTTTGAAACGGGGCCTCACTAGGTTGATGAGAGTCTCACTACTTGCTGAGGCTGTCCTTGAACCTGCGATCCTCCTGTCTCAGCCTCCCACACCCTGAAAGCACCAGATCTCCTCCGTTCTCGGAAGCTAAGCAGGGTCGGGCCTGGTTAGTACTTGGATGGAGAGCTCACTTTTTTAACAGTAGCTGCAATAACACCCACAATAGCTATGAATGGATTAACCCATTCATAAGACAGAGCCCTCATCACCCAGTCACCTCCTCAAGACCCCACCTACAAACACAGCTCACATAGGAACCTGGAGATTAAGTTTCTAACACACTCAACCACAGAAGGTGGGAACACACCCTGTCCTCATTCAGTGACTGTATGTATGACGGTCCTCCTGACCCCTTTACATTCTACCTTGGGTCACCTCTGTTCACAACTGCCCAACCCTCTCCCCTGCCCAACTGAAAGCTCTTTGGGGGACAGGCCACATGTCCAGTTCAGCTCTGTTTTGCCCACAGTGCCTGGCTCAGTGTGGAGCATCCAGAAGGTGATTAATAATGATCTCCACAAAGAACAAGTGCTCCTTCATAAATCCATGTTTCTACATCTGACTCAGTCTTACCCTCTTTCTGAAGAATGTGATGGCTAAAAGACAACTCAGGCCGGAGGAAAATTTTACAACCTATAAAGTGAACAAAGGATTAGTATTGAGGCCATAGTAGCTGAGGCTGGCCGCGAACCTGCGATCCTCCAGTCTCAGCCTCCCAAGTACTGGGATTACAAGCGTGCGCCACCATGCCTGGCTTCTAGGTGATTTCTTACTCCCCTTTGTCTCTATCCTCCTCCCCCAACCCCCTTTAGTTCATATATACCACTGGATTCAAATTCCTAATATGGATGTACAACTTTTGAATCGGTGTCGCCAGAGAGTTTTTCTATACTTTTTCTTTCTTGTAGAGTCTATGTAAGGATTTTATATCAAAGATATGAAAAGATCAATCAAATAGAAATACAAGTAAAAGCAGGTCAGCTGCATTTTATTGCGCTCTTGCTCCATGAAGGGATATGGGTACCAGAATCCTAGAGAAAAAAGTCCAGAGAGGTGCCTAGGCAGACGTGGGTCCACATCAGTCTGAGCTGGCCTTTCTCTGTGCCTTTCCTCTTAGCAATGATGAATGGAGAGATGATGCTAAATTGTTAGTGCCCCTCTGATGGTGGGAAATTAATAGAGACCTGGCATATGTCAGAAAGGTGAGAGCCAGGGTCATTCCAGGCTGGGGTGGAGGGAAACGGACTCTGGATGACCATTCGTGCTGTGACTCCCATCTGTTTGATTATATTAAATCCTAAGAGTAAAACCACCCCTGCTTGAGTTGAAAGCTGAGACTGTGGTACAACTTTGAGGCCGTGGATACTTTAGCCAGAAGCCCCGGGTACTAGACACACTGCCAGAAGGCAGTCTATCTATTTCTTCAGGATGCTGTGGAGTGTTCTATGGACTTGCAGTGTTTTGGAGATGTCAAATTTGACCCAGGAATTCTTATTTCCTGCTCATGGAACTTGGCAACCCACAGCAGGGGTTACCTTAACTGGGCAGTGGGGAGATAAGCAGCTCCTCATTGATTCCTGAGCCACTTTCTCCAAAAAGAGATCAGAACTTTCCAGGGGACTTGGATATGATCCCTTGGATGTGAAATGAAAATACTAGAATTTATTTTCTAGCTTTGTAAAATGAATATTTTGCGCATATTTACGTTGTATGTTATAGAATGTCATATCATTTATAAACAAACACACCTATATTTTTGCTCTTTGAAACATTTTTACCAATAGTAGAAATGGTCCAGAGAGGCAGAACTTTTAGAAGATCACTGGCCCCTTCCTCCCTTAAGTATCTGGTGAAGACTAAAGACGCCCTTCGCCAGAACACTGCATATGTGGGCACAGTTCTGCAGACAGTTTTAAGAGGTTCAGAGAGTCCCTAAAGTTCACATGTGAATCCCTGGGAAAACATTCTAGTTTTCACATGTCCTCATTGAGGGATTATTCTAGCATGTCTTTAGGCCACTCTAGCATCTGGTCACCCAGTAGGGTCCTCAGCTGTGGAGCCTGACAATCAGCCCTGCAGGGTATCATTATATTTTTGCTAGCTGCAGACTCCTGAGCCCAGAGTAATGAACCCCAAATAATGGGCCATCACCCACTTCAATGAGACAGGCCCAGCGAGTACACCAACCCTTCCCTTCCATCCTTCATTGTTCACATTTGTACACACAGATTTATTAGGTGTTTTTTTCATTAATCTTGCAGAAAATTCAGGAAGATAAAAACGTATAAACAAAAACCATTGAAATACAATCTCAACGGCCAGATAACAACAGTCCTCATTTGGGCACATGACCTTGAAATCCACTTTTCTATGCATATTTGTACCTATAAAAAGGTTAATTTTAATATTCATTAAAGCTCTTCTGAGTTTACCCTGAAATACTTGTGCTTGTATTTTTAAAAATATTGATTCAATCTTTTATTGAATTTTTAAATAAAGGTTTTTCTTGAACAGAAATGAGAGAGATAATTGAGCTTTAGTGTATCTAGCCAAAAATAAATACACAACTATTGAGGTTCCTAAGATCTTGAACTCAAAGCAGAAATTGGGCTCTTTCCTACTCATATATCTTTGATCTACTCTCCAATTTTCTGTAAAATATCTCCTTCCCTCAGTCCTTATCCCCTTGTCTGACCTATCCCATTCCTCATTTATTCATTTTTCCAACAAAGGCTTTTTGGGTCTACTTTTTGTCAGTCACTGAGATCACTGTAGGGGGAAGGAGTGGACAAAACAGACTCAGCCCAGCCCCCAATTTTCTTCCTCTGTCTCTCTCTGTCTCTCTCTGTCTCTCTCTCTCTCTCTCTCTCTCTCTCTCTCTCTCTCTGTCCTGAGTTGTTTTCTACCATTCGCATCCCACCTGTAGACAGCCATTTCTTTTCTCTGTATCTTACACCTCTAGACACATCCACATGTACGTGCAGGTACCGTCTCCAGGGATCAGTGCTCCATAAGCTGTCGGATCCATGAAAGAGGCCTCTCTCTGCTGAATTTATGGATTGGCAAAGCCATTTCGTAAAAAAATGATTAATGATAATTAACATTTTAACTTCAGGCCATTTAATGGCACCCGACAAAGGGGTCAAGTGAAACTCATGGGTGTCATATGTCAAATGTCACAGTTATGAGATGGGGCTGAACAGTAGCTGAGCATTAGATGAAGAGGGTGTGGGCGGGCCCACAGACGGAGTTTCTACACCGTCCCTGGGGCCTGCTTCCCTGCTGCCCACGTGCACAGGGATACCAGCTAGATCCCAAATTAGAAGTATGTGGGCCTCGATTGGAATGTGTGCTTGAGAACTCAGTTTTGTAAAAAACATTAACAGTCCCCCACTCCCTCCTGCCTGATGTGTTCCATACTCCGCATGCTGCACACTGAGGCAAATCCACTGAGTGTCCGGCACTAAGGGACTTAATTTCTGGAACTGCCCAACCTTGCTCACTCTGTGACTTGGATTCACCCTTGGTTGGCTCTGAGTTGAGACCCTCAGTGCCATTCATCTTCATCCCCTCATCTCCCTTCCCCACCACACCCCGCCAGGCTCTATTTCTGCTTACCTCCCTCCTCTTTCCTTCCCTCTCTTCTTGCTCTCTGAAAGCTTACGGATCACCCTTCCGCCATGCCTCTTCTGGCTCCAACCAGCTCCTAGGAACCTTTCCTACGGGTATCTCCCTTCATGCCTCTGCCCTAAACAGAAGCCAACAACAACAAAAGGTCGAATGAGCACAAAGCAGGAATGAACACATTTCAAAAATGGAAGGTTGGAGTCTTCCTGGGAAGTAAGGAGATGCACGACCAAGGGCTAGACAAAACGCCAGACCCTCGGCACCAGATCCGGACACTTGTGTTGAGGTGGCAGCTGGTAATGACAAGGCGCACACGCCCAGTTAGGGAGGAGACCAGCTCCCAAGGGTGAGAATGACCTCACGGTGAGGCACGGGTCACCACGTGCCCCACATTCCAGCATCTGGGGAACAAACATTTGCTGACAGGGCTGGGACCTCCGCGTAAGACTGATCCTCAGGATTAGTCTGTCATGATCACGGCAAGGACATGAATGGCAAGCTTAGGCTGCTCGTCACTTCCCCGGGGACACCAGCCTTAGGTGAACAAGTTAGTAAGGCCCATTTGCTGCATGTGTGCGCCAGTCCTGAGTTGAATGAAGACTCACCACTCAACTGACTCATCCTCACCATCATCCGGGAGCCAAATTCTAGTTTTATCCCATTTTACTTATGAAGAAACCGAGGCACAGAGAGATTAAGCAACTTGCTCACCATCACCCAGAAACACGTGTTCTGGGCAGAAATATGAACCTAGCTTGGTCTGATTCCTGGGTCCGTGTTCTTACTCAGGCCACCAAGCTCCCAGCTATCAGAGTGTCTTGTAGTAGCCAGGCAGTAAGAGAAGGGCAGACGTAAATAGTAGGACACCATAAAACATTTCCTTATGTTCCAAAAACATTTATTTAAATATGCAAAAGTGAATCTTTTTAAAGAAAAGAATTGAAGTAAAAATAGTACAAGTTTGCATATGACCTACATCTTGCAGGTAAAATGAGAAATAGCAGAGGCCGGTGAGCTGTGAAATGCACACAGCCGGCCAGGGTACGCGGCGCTGGTGGGTAAGTTTGGGGAGCAATGGGGAATAATAAGGAGTTTTCCAATGTACTAAAAATTTTTCCCACTGTTAGGCCAACTAGCCGTCCCATGTACTGCAGCTAGTCTGACCTTGCATGGCGCATCAATGTCAATAGCTGTTGTCACCAGTGATGGGCCTCCCGTTTGGTACTTACAGATTCTCTTTATGCACTTAAAAGGCATCATTAGTACCAAGTGGCTATTAAAGCAGTCTTGCTGTTCAGAATGATTTTTTGAAGCAAATGCAGAGGAAACGTGTTGAGGGTTGAAGTCATTAGCTGCGACCATAGAAGGACTGACCGTGGGCAACTGTGCTATTAATCTTGACGAGGGGAAGTGAGAGCAATTCATAAAATGTGCTTGGTGAGGTTTCTCCCTAAATGGACATCAGACTAGTGACCCCATGTCTTTGCTCTAGGTGAAGAGAGACACGTGTGGGCTGTGACACCAACGTGGTATAATGAGTAGTGGGGACACAGCAGTGATTCCAGGCCTGTGGCAGGAGCAGCTGGGCAGGGGAGTAGGAGAGCAGTTCCAGCTGACATTTTCTAGAATGTGGGCCAGGCACAACAATCCTAATACTTTAGGTACTAACTGTTTAGTCCTCACAACAGTCCTGCGGGGTAGGTTCTGTTATTATTCCCATTTTGGAGGTGAGGAAACCAGAGAGGTTATGTCAGGTGCCTGAGGTTACACAGCTAGTAAAGGACAGAGCTGGGATTGGAACTCAGGTAGCCTGGTTTCAAAGGCAGTGCTCTTACCACTGTGCCATACAGCAAGACCTTAGAGTGGGTACGCTCAGTCTCCTTCTACCTCTGTCAAACCCAGGGCCTCGTGCGTGCTAGGCAATTGCTCTACCACTGAGCTATTCCCCCAGACCAGACTTTCAAGCTTTTTAGCATGGGCTTTGGGGTTGCACAAACCTGGATTTGTATCCTAAATCTGTTACTTCCTGGTTGTTGGATCTTGGACAAGAGACTTCATTTAGTTAAGACTTTTTTCTCATTTATAGAGTGGAGAGTTGTTATGAAATTATCTGGAATGTCAGGCAGTCAGTGCTTGAATACACATCACTGTCCTCTTCTCCCACACCTAAGGGACAGATGCTAATGCTTGCCAGGCCAGGACACTGGCAGGAGGAGGACACAGCAGGATTCCTGCCTCGGCCGGAACCTCAGTGGCTAGGGGCCACCCGGACCGATGGTCAGAGAGTCAGGGGCCTTTTCTTCGCCACCACTTCCTGATCACCCTCTTCCGCTCTGGGTTCTGGGTGAGAGTCTACAACGGGCAGGAAGTTTGTGTCTCCTTAAAATTTATTTATTGAAGCCCTAACCCCCAATGTGACCATAGTAGAAGACGGGACCTGTGAGGAGATGATAAAGGCTAAAGAGGTCATAAGAGTGGGGTTTGATCTGATGGAGCTGTGACCCTATAAGAAGAGCAAGAGATACCAAGCTCTCTGTCTCTTCCGCATGAGCATAGAATGAGAAGGTGACCCCCTGCAAGCCAGGAAGAGGCTTGGTTTAGGAATCGAATTGGCTAGCACCTTGACCTTAGACTTCTCAGGCTCAAGAACTGTCAGGAAATAAACTTCAGGTTGTTAAGCCATGGCATTGTGTGACTAATGCGTGCCTCATGTCGGTATGTTGAATGGAAGACTAAAGTCTGGAAGTACATTCAAAACTGACCCTTCACCAGTGCTGCAGTTTGGGTAAAGATGGCTACAAACTCTTTTCTACTATTCCCATGAAGCGGTAGAGTCAAATTCTCCTCCTCTCGAGTGGAGACAAGAGGTGACTTACTTGACCAATAGTATACAGTGGAAATGATATTCTGGGACCTCTGAGAATAGGTTATAAGGGGCCTTGCAACTTCTACCCAGGCCTCTTGGATCACTTGCTCTTGAGACTTAGTTGCTGTGGTGTAAGGAGTTTCAAGAAGCCCATGGAACCAGGGTCCTCCAGTTCTAGTTGAGCCGCCTCTTCTAATAGTACATGGAGCAGAAATGGACCATTTTCAGCGAGCCCGACCCCCATTGCAGACTCATGAGGAGAATCAGCGATGGTTGTGGGGTGTTATGATTTGAAAGTAAAATGCCACCTGGACCTCATGCTCTGTAGGCAGCCATGCTCCCAGGGGTCATGGCTGGGTATAGTGTGTGCTGGGGCTGCTCCAGTAAGGGTCCCTGCGGGGTGTGGCCAGGTACAGTGTGTGTGTGTGTGTGTGTGTGTGTGTGTGTGTATGTGTGTGTCCTGGCCCCACCTAGCTGCAGTGTCTGCTTCTAACCCTCTGTCTCTGACCTTTTGGTCTCTTACCGCTCCCACCATCATGTCCTAAGGACCTGTAGCCCTCGCTCCTACTTGGCAGCCAGCGTAAAATGTTTCGTGTGTGTGTGTGTGTGTGTGTGTGTGTGTGTGTGTGTGTTCTCCAGATCCTTAAGCAAATAAATCTTCCTTACTTTAAGTTTTGTCGGGCATTTAGATCACAGTGGTAAGAATGCTACTAAAACATGGGAGGGTTTTAGCCATTCAGTTGGGGTGTGATTTTTCTGCTGCAATATATAATATTTAACCGGAATGACAAGAAACAGTTCCAAAGGGTGTCCACCCCTGCTCAGCCTCTGAGCTTCCCCAGGAGTGACTTGGTTGACACATGTGTCTAGGATGTCTTCTGTGGAAGAATTTTGCCATCACAATTCCACTCTATGTGCAGGAGTCTGGGATGTGGGATGGGAAGGGCCAAAGGAGTGTCTCCTGTCTAGATGCTGACTTTGGGTATATCCAGGGTTATATTTATCCTCAATCTTTTTCATAAACCATGTGTTTAAGTGTAAATATTAGACCTGAGTTTACCATGGAGGAAAATAGGAAATGCATAGAGCTAGGGAGAAGCCACAGGCTTCTAGACTTTCAGTCAGCCAACTCCCTTCATCCCACCCCCCATCTAGAAAATGCTGAGGCTGGAAAGACACACAGGCTGGTTGTAGTGCATTCATTCTCAATGTTGGCTGCACACTGAAATCACTTGAGAACTCTGAAAAATACTGCTGGGCCACACCCCTAGAGATTGGATTTAACGAGCCAGGGGTAGCTGGGTATCAGCGCTAAAAGTAAAAACAACAACAACAAAAAAATCTCCCTGGCTGATTTTATGCGCCACTCAGGCCAAGAACTACAGCTGTAGACTCCTCTTCATTATCATCGTTCGTGTCAGTGTTTGGGGCATGTCTGCTAGACTTTAAATAAAGCCCAGTTGTGAATTTGAAAACAGTCCAAATGAGGGAAGCCCAGTGAAAGAAGACAAAAGTTCCTGGTGATCCCATTATCATGGTCTTAGTTTATTTTCTATTACTATAACAAAATACCCAAAGCTAGGAAGGTTATAAAAATAGTTTATTTGGTTCACACTGTCTGGGAAGTCCAAGAGCGTGGCACTTGCGTCTGCTTGGCATTTGGCCGGGGCCTTTTACAGCGTCTTAAGGTGACCAAGGGCATCACAGGTGAGTCAGAGCAAGCCCGGGAGCTCGGGTCTCTTTTCCTCTTTTTATAAAGCTACTGATGAGCCGGGTGTGGTGGCGCACGCTTGTAATCCCAGTACTTGGGAGGCTGAGACTGGAGGATCTGGGTTCGCGGCCAACCTCAGCTACTTAGTGAGGCCCTCCGCAATTTCATGAGACCCAGTTTCAAAATAAAGTATAAAAAATAGGGCCGGGGGTGTAGCTTGGAGGTAGAACGCCCCTGGGTTCAATCCCCGGTACCGCAAAAAAATAAAAAAATAAAAAAAAATAAAAATAAAGCTACTGATGCTATGCTAGGCGCCCCACCCTCATGACCTCATCTAATACCTCTCAAAGGCTTTCAAATACCACTCACATGTGGATTTGTGATTCTAGTTTCTGCACATGGAATTTTGGGGGGAACATTTAAACCATTGCAATGCTCTACATTAATACAGATGAATTCACCAAAGACTAGAATGTGTTACCCCTGGCAACGTGGGCTGTCATGACACCAAATAATGCTGATCTCAGAATAACCCAAATTCTTCCCTTTCCAAATCCCTTTCAACCATCAAAGGAGAGGTCTCTGGTACTAGCTTGCCTTTAACAACCCTCCAACTCTTGCCACCCACCAAAATTCAAGTAACATTGATCACAATCTTGGTCCAGGCAAGAGAACTATAGAACTTATAGAAGAGCCCCCTCCCAACCTCCCAGCAGAAAGCCGAGATATCTGGTGACTTGACCAAATGGGTCACTGTTCCTCCTCCCTCTGCAACTTAACATTAATTTTTAATGGAGGCACAGTAATTTTATGGGGTATGATGTGACATTTCAATACATGTGTACAATGGGTGATGATCAGATTGGGGCAATTGGCATCACCTCCTTTATAATTTCTTTGTGTTAGGAACTTTCAAAATCCTCTCTACTACCTATTTTGAAATATACAATTAACTATTGTCAACCATAGTTATTGTACCGTACTATAGAACATTAGAAGTTATTCCTCTTATCCAACAGCATCCCTGTTCCTCTTACCCATCCTGTCTTCATCCTCCTCTCCCACATCCTTCCCAGGCTCTGGAAACCAATATTCTATTCTTTATTTCCGTGAAATCAACTTTTTGCTTTCAGATATAAGTCAGATCATGAAATATTTGTCTTCCTGTGCCTGTGTAACTTAATTTGTGTGTGTGTGTTGGGGGGTACTTGGGATTGAACCTAGGGGTGTTCTATCTCTGAGCTACACCCCCAGCCCTATTTTATTTTATTTTTTATTTTGAAACAGGGTCTCACTAAGTTGCTGAAGGCCTCGATAAGTTGCTGAGGTTAGCCTCAAGCCTGTGATCCTCTTTTCTCAGCCTCTCAAGTACTGGAATTACAGGCATGTGCCCCACACCTGGCTGCTACTTAACTTTTAATGAAAAAAATTATGCTGATAGAGGGGTTCCTCTGCCATATTATTGAGGGGTGCCCATTATATTCCATTTCTTACTCTGATCCCAAAGAAAGGGCAAATCAAGTCCCACTAGGGAGTTTAGGGGGAAGCATGGAGGGTATGAGAAAGAATTCATCATGGAAATCAATAAGACTTATTGGTTCTGGAGACAAATTTCAAAAGTTACATGGAGAAGAAATTTGGTTCAAAAAAGAAAGAACTTTCTAAATACTCAGGCTAGAAATGGCTGTTGGGAGACAGCCAGGATAGAGATCCCCCCCCCACACACACACACCAGTTCTTTTATTTGATTAATATATTGTCTTTCCTTTCTAGTGTTGGATTTCCCCCAAATTTGTACAGATTCTTGGCTGTATGCTCATGTTTAGGGACAGAATTCCTTTGTACACCAAGGTACAGGGCACTAAGATGCTTCTGACCCTGGAATCCTAAGCTGTCTTCAGGCAGATGGGAGAGGCCAGTTATTCTCCTAGGTCTCTTCCTCCTGCTCCAAGAACAGCAAGTCTTTGAGCTTCAGGATGGGGAGCTGAACCAGATGAGCTTGGATGTCAGTCCAGATGAAATCCGGGAGGAAATGCTGGTACCAGTTACTGGGAAGCGATTTACTCTTGGCAATAGCAGGTGTCCCATGCCTGTCTGCTGAGCTGAGACTGTCCACTTGAGGTTCAGCCACCAGGACTCGGACCAGGATTCCAGAGCATGAAATAATATATTCATAGAATCTCCAAAACATATGCTTTTAATAATTGAATAAAAGAATCTTAAAATAATAGTGCATTAGCAGGAGAGTCTAGTGGCTACAGAATCACTCTTTCTGGGCGTGGTGGTACATGCCTTTAATCCCAGTACCTGAGAGGCTGAGACAGGAGGATCTCGGGTTCTAGGCCAACCTCAGCAACTTAGTGAGGCCCTCAGCAATGGTACAATAGACTGAATGCTTGTATGTCACCCCCAAAATTCATATGTTGAAACCAAACCCTCAATGTGATGGTATTTAGAGGTGGGGCCTTTGGGGGGTGATTAGGTCATGAGTGCGGAGCCTTCCTGAATGGCATTAGGGACCTTACCAAGGAGAGCCGCGAAAACTCTGCCTCTTCCACCATGAGAGGATGCAATGAGAGAGTGCTGCCTAGAGACCAGAATGTGCCCTCTCCAAACACCAGCCCCCGGAACTGTGAGAAATGAATTGCTGTAGTTTATAAGCTGCCCAGTCTATGGTGATCTGTTGCAGCATCTGAATGGACTAAGACCCACGGCACCAAGTCTAAACATAGAAAGGGCTCCAGGAACTGTGATTACTATTAGAGATTCATAGAATCTTGAGTGAAAGTGGCCACAGAGTCATCTAGGGAGTCCAATGCCCCTCTAGGGATGTCTGGTCCAAGAGGTCAATGAAGGAAGAAGACCCTGGGTGTGGATCAGCTTCCCTGTGGAGCCTCCCTTCCTCCAGGGGCTGAGCCCACTGCTGCTGCTCAGACAAGGAAGAGGGCACTTAGCCATCCAGGGAGTTCAGCAGGTCAGACCTCAAGCTCCACCTTTTGTGTTTACCCACATTCACCTTGCAGAGCTCACGGCTGGTCCAGCTGTCTGTAGGTATCTGCAGGCTCAGCAGAGGAGACCCAGCCACATCCTCCCTCCCTTTGCTCGGGTGTTTAATCAAAACTCGATTCAAAATATGATTCTGGGAGATTATATTGGGAGATTTGCAGGAGGCTCTCGGTAGGGGCAGAGATAGTGGCAACAGATTGTGGCTGGGGACCTGAGGCTGGGATAATCTCGGGCTCAGACTTGCCATTCTCAGGCCCTTCTCCTGGACCCCTGGAGCTCGCCATCCGCTCTGGAGGGGACACAGCACCAGCATGGAGAACCAGATTATCTCAGTATTGCACAGCTGGGGAACAAAGAGGGGAAGGGGCTTGTCCAAGCTGCACAACAAGGCAGCAATGCAGCTGAGAAGGAAAAGCAGGATTCTGGGATTTCAGGCTACCCTCTCCAGCCCTTCATAGCCCACTGGAGGCCCAGATCTTTGAAACCATCCTAAGCAGCAGACTTCTGCTCTGGGCTGGGAAAGGTCTCAGAGACAAGAAATGTTTCCTGGAACCGAAGAAATAATTTCCTGGGAGCCTGGGTGGGAAGGTAGGGAATGGGAGGGGCTCCTTTCCCAGGGTTCACTGCTGCATAAGGCTGAATGGCTGGAGGCAGTAGCAAGCCAGAGTTCCCATCCTGGACCTCTGGATCTTTGCCTCTGCTCATTTACATGACCCTGGTGTAGGCCAGTCCCTTTTTCAATCTGAACTCCAGTGTCCCATCTCCAAGGGCTGACTCAATGTGATGTCAAGGACCCCTATCCCCTCCACCAAATAGCTATCTGGAGCCCCATCCTCAACGGAGGCCCCACAGGGAAGCCTCTACCGCCTGTGCAGGACCCGGAGGGGTCTACCTGGCCCCCCAGGAGGGGGTGGGGTCGAGAGCGCCTTGAAAGAAACCTCCAGCTAATGCTCTTTATTACAAGCGTTAATCCCGCAAAGCCGACTGGAAATAATGTTTATCTTTTCGCAGTTTAATTTTCCGGACCCTAAGCCTCGGGTCAGTGAGGGCGACTGGAGTGCTCCGGGGAGGCTGGGGTGGGACCAGCTGTTGCCCTGGAGAAAAACAAGCAGGGAGGGGGTGTCCCCCAGGAAGGAGGGAGGGAGGAAGGGCTGGCAAGAGAGCAGGAACTTGGAAAAGGGCTGTGAACCCAGATGGGAAGCTAGGGCCTCTCTACCCTGGACCTGTGTGACCTGAAGCGGCCCCCTGCCTTCCCATTGGACCTCACTTTCCTTGTCCGAGGAAGAGGTTTGTGTTTTTGTAATGCATGGTCTTTTAAGGGCCTTCCGACTCCGCAGGGGTCTTTTCTACAGAAAAGACGAGGAGGTGGGGCCAAAGGGTCTGGGGGATGCCAAGCTGTCTCAGGCCAACTCCCCCTCAGTTTCCAACTTTCCCCTCCGCGGCCTCCTAAGTCTTAAAATCCCCTGCAGAGGCGGTAGAACCTTCTTGCCCCGACTTCCGCGATGGCCCGGCGGCATAGCTGCAGATCTGAGGGCGTCGCCAGGCCAGTCGCACCCGGCAGCTGCCCCGCATGGGAGATGCAGCTCCTGGAGGATCCAGCCCGTGCACACTCGTGCTAGCTGCCCTTCCTCTTGCCCTCCGGCCTCCTTCAGCTCCCGTGGCTTCCCTCCAGGGCATGGCCGGTCCCTCTTCTCTGCTGGCAGCGGCGCGCCTGCACCCCAATCGCTGGCTGAAGCCCAAGCAATTAGACCCCTGCCGTGAACTCAGGGAGCCTCATCCAGCCAGTGTCCTGAGGGCTTTAAACACCCAATCCAAGGCCGATGCCACTCGACGGGGGGTCAAAGCCCCCTTCCCTGCGTGGCTGACACGGGACTAAACGGAAAGAATGTCCCCTGGGGTCTCATACTGACTGACACCTCAAGCCGCCAGACTCCGCTGTTCACTTTCACCCCGGAGCAGCGGAGTGTCCCCAGCGACACACCAAGGGACAGCCAAGACTATCTCCATCTCCCCTCCCCATAAATTTACACCCCAAGTAGGAGCCCGAGAACAAATGCTGCTCCCTGGCACACATCCTGACATCTCTCCTCACCCGGCTCTCCAACCGGAGGGGGCATCAGCCCGCGTAGCTGTGCCAGGGCTTTGGGTCCTAAATGGCAGGCTTTGCGGCCCCTCGGGTGGCCTGGTCAGTTCCTCTCCGGGCAGTTAGAATTGAGGCCTGCAGCCCACTCCCCGACCACGCACCGTCCCCAGAACCCCAGGCTGCATTCACCGTCCCCTCCACTCTGACCTCTCCAAGCACCCCTGACACAGATAGGCTGCACAGTCATGTTTCAGCTCAATTATTTTTAAGGACATAAAGGGTGGGGGAGGGAGAAGACGCAGTGGTCCTTATGGGCCAGATCTGCGATGGAGTTACAAAGTGAATGGGGCAGAATGAGGGGCGGGGTGGGCCCGAGGGGAAGGGGTGCAGACCCTTTATTGAGAGGAGGAAGTTTGACGGACTCGCCCAGCCTTCCGACATGGCCATCCCCAAGGTGCCCTGACACCTCCTCCCTGGAATCTGACTGAGTTCACATCTGTCTGCCACCGCAGGTCTGCGTGCAAGGACGGCTGCTAGGAGGGTTTCTGTGTGTTTGTCTCTTAAGTGAAGTGAAAACTCCCGGTCCCAGTCGAGGGTGGAGGTCTCACAGTTTCTTGGCATGGAAGTGAGTTTGAAATGTGGGGCCCATTTCCAAGAGTCTTCTGCAAATTGTGGCCATTGCGCTAACCTGCTGAGAAAGGAAAGGTTGATTAAAACCCGAAGACCGCTTGGCGGCTGGCGCGTCCTAGGATATCGGAGGTCAGCTGTGCCTCAGCAGAAGGAAAGCAACAGTCTAGAGGCAATTTGCTTGCCAGAGGTAATGTTGGAACCCGCTATGTGTAAATTCAAATAACACTGTAACCCAATTTTCTAAGCCAGTAACTAATCCTGAGAGAAATTACTACAAAGAGCACAATCTAACAGTAATTGCTGGAGGCTATCAAATGCTTGGGGAATGTCCCTTTGTGGGGTGAACTTCCCTCCCTATATCAGGTCCTCAGCACAGTGGCAGGGGACACTGACTGGGAGCTTAACCTTTTCCTCTGAAAGGCAGGCAGGGCACAGGGGCATGCGTGCTAGAGGGGCATGGTGATGCACACCTGGCATGTTCAGAAGAACAGTGGACAATCACAGATACAGGTTGTCCATCTTTCCAGTGTGATCCTAGGTAAATGAGTGTCTCCCTCTGAGTTTATTACTATTATTTGGCTTTAAAATGAGGGGGGATTGGACCTTTTAGCCCTCAGCATCCGTTTGAAGGATGCCTGGGGACAGTCTAGAGCCAGGTCTGAATCTGGGCTCCAGCCTAAGGCAGAGAGGGTGTGTAATGACTGGGCAGGGAGTGGTGGGCGGGTGTCTTTTGGACAGACACTCCCAGCGCCCTTGGGGGCCCACTACCTTCTGCTCCGGAAGGGTACTGGCACCGCACAGCAGGCTCCCTCCGCCTCGGGCAGGGCGCACAGTTCAGCGGCAGCCCATGCAGGGCAAACGTGGAGTTTCCAAAGGCTTTGGCTAAGCGGGAAGATTCTTCGCACGCGGAGTCTCTGGGGACCGCGGGACGTCTGGCAGAGCCTAGAGGCTGTCCGGAAATCCTGTGGCACTCAGGACTTCGTGGCCTGGGCCGGGCTGAGGGCGCACCTTCCATAGCACTGGCTGCCGCTGTGTGCGCCAGAGACCAGATGCGCGGCTTCTCGCCGCTGCAGGTGTAGCGCATGATCATCGCGGGGGCCCCAGGCTCCACCGCAATGCAGTCGGCTTCTTCCGACCCTGGGGGCTCGCTGAAGGAGAAGCAGGGCGCCACCAGGCCGCACTCCCTGTTCTCCACCCGGCCCTCTCGAGCTGTGGCGCTAGGCGCGGGCAGCGACTGCGCGCCTTTGTGGAACTCCACCAGCCTGTCCGCAGCGGCGGCCACTGTTTCTTCTTCTTCCGCTTCCTCCTCTTCCTCCTCTTCCTCCAGGTCTTCCAGGTCACTCAGCCGGAGCCCGGGGGCCTCCTGACTAGCAGTAACGTCTGCAGAAAATCCAAAGCAAGTGAGAAAAGCCCTGAGGCCCCGAGGGAAATTGGAGAGTGTGCCCATCCCCAAGAAGCTTTTAGCGAGATGCGCCCTGGTTCCCAGGGTTCTCGGTGTAATTCACCAGGCCTGCCAGGCCTTTCCTCACACTTGCCCCGGGGCAGGGCTGGCCGCCTGCTCCGGGAGGGGAATGCTCCCTCCAGGCCTGCCCCCACCTCGCCCCTAGGAGAGCGCCCCCTCTCCAGTGCGGCCAGAAGCCAAGAAAAAGCAGCTTTGGTCTTGACCTCAGTTTCTCAATTGTAAAAAGAAGAGGGACAGTTTTACCCCAACCTCGAAACCCACGTGGCTGCCGTTCTGTTATTCACTTCAGCAGATGTTTACTGAGTGCCAACTCAGTGCCAGGCATCATTTAGGCATTTAGGTATGGGTGTTTAGGGAATGCAGTGGTAAGACGTCTTCTAGTGGCACTGACATTCTAGAGGGGACAGACAGCAGTCAATATGTAAATGTTTTCATAACGATACATATGGCAAAGGAAAAAACAGGCTGTTGTGGCAGAGAATAATTGGGGAGCTACTCTGGCTTGGTTGAGGCCTTTGTGAGGTGACACTTTGGAATTAAGAAGAAAGTGACTCTGTAGGGGATTCCAAGGCAGAGTGACTTGCAAGAGCAAAGGCCCTGGGGTATGCAGGGCCTCCACATGCAAGGGTAGGAGGAGCACCTCCTGGAAATCTTCCCCACAGGGTGGCTTCAAATCCAACTGCTTGGCAGCTGGTAGGACCTAGCAGGTGAGGTGATGTAGGCTGTGGGTACCTTTGGTGTTCTCGTCTAGGCAGCCCAGTGATTCCTCGGCTCTCGCCTCCACCTTCCTCTCCTCCCCGCCTTTGTTCTTGGGCGCCCAAGTCATCTTGTTCTCCTTCTTGAGGCGCCGGCGCGCGTTGGCGAACCAGGTGGACACCTGGGTGAGGGTCATCTTGGTGATGATGGCCAGCATGATCTTCTCGCCCTTGGTGGGGTAGGGGTTCTTGCGGTGCTCGTTGAGCCAGGCCTTGAGCGTGGCCGTGGTCTCTCGGGTGGCGTTCTTCCGGCGTCCAGCACTGCTCAGCTCCACCCCACCATACCTGTGGGGAGAAGAGCTCAGGAACCTGGGCCTCCCAAAGGGACAACTTGTTGCCTGGAAGTGTGACCCTGCTCCCTCCCCTTGCAGTCCTCCCCCATCCACCCCACTTAGGTAGGGGAGCAGCAGGGAGCCAGCCACCAAGGTGTCCCGGTACTCCTCACCTGTCATATTGGTACTGCCCCAGAGTTGGCTCGTAGGGGTAATAGGCTCCTGGTTGCGCCAGGCTGGGTGTAAAGCTCCCTGCAGCCTCCTTAAAGTCATACTGTGGATTCTGGTGGGAGAGGAAGAGAACTAAGGATGACTAGGGGGAGGATGCAGACCAGCGGAGGCCTGGACTCTGGGCTCAAGCCTGGTTCACATCCCAGTCCCATCTCTCTCATTGGCTGTGAGACCCTGGGCACAGATGTCTAACCACTTCATGCCTCAGTTTCTCCCTTGGTAAAATGGAGATGGCAGTAGTACCTAGGGGTTTTTGAAGAAGACTATGCTGGCAGTAGACCAGGGTTGGCAGAATCCCTTGGGCAGAAGAAGCAGTAGTTACATATTAGCTACTCTCTGTCCCTAATTGTCCCTCCCTCCCCGCCACACACACACCAGCCTGGGAACTGAACTGCCCAACCAAGCTCTCCTTCCAGAGCTATTCCTGGCCCTTTCTTTGCATCTGTATGGCTTTGGATAAGGTAGTTAACCCCTCCCCTTCTGTAGATTAAGAATAGCAATGACTTACCTACCGCACCGAATAGAATGTTTTCTAAATAGCAAGGAGTTCTGCAAACTGTAAGGTGCTACGAAGTTGGATTTTTGTCCTTATACACCACCCCAACCATTTCTTTTCCTTGGAGAGGTCACACTGGATTTCACCTGCTGCTGCTGACCATGCCCCCAGGTCCCACATGTCTTAGTGGGGCAGTTCAGGCTCTGCCCCATATACTCACCAGAGCCCCATACAGCGGAGGTGGTTCTGGTCCATAGGGCAGGTAGCCAGGGTAGCTCTGGGTAGCTGCAGCAGCTGCATAGGGGGCTCCATAGATGCCCAGGGCGGCGCCCAGCTCTGGCCTGGCACTGCCCAGCAGTCGACTGTCATAGGGTGTGCAGCAAAGAGCAGGCGCTGGGGTGGAGCCTGAGGTCACATCTGAGACTGAGTGTGGGGCAGATTCACAGCAAGTGGCACTGGAACTTGCAGACACCAGAAACTAGGAGGATGGGAAAGGGGTCACTGAAGGTCAGAGACCCCCCCACACACACACACCCTAACTCCATGGAGTCAGAGGGAGGTAGGGATCTCTCTGATCACTCCTTCATTCATTCCTTTGCCCTAGTTTAACTAAATGGCACCAAGTGCTGAGCATTCTGCTAGCTGCTGGGATGACAGGAATTTTCAGGAAGCAACCTATCCAAACTGCTTTTAGGGATGTGCCTATGTCACGCTAAGGCTCCCGCGTCCCAAGGGATTGAGGAAGGGTGAAAGTTCAGAAACCTGAATTGGAGACCAAATCTCCTGCCCCCTGCACTCCCTGATGAGCTCCTACAAAATCTCCTGCCCCCTACACCCCCTGATGAGCTCCTACAATATCTCCTGCCCCCCCTGCACCCCCTGATGAGCTCCTACAAAAGCAGAGCTAGAAGTTAGAGACCACCATCAGCTTTTCATCCCTTCTCTTCCCATTGTATAGATAGGAAATTCAGGACCAGAGGAGAGTAGACTTGTCCAAGATCACACAGCGGGTCAAAGGTCGAGCTGACACTAGATCCCTGGCAAGTATACCCAGCACTCTGGGGAGAAGCGGAAGAACAGTGGTTGGGGTCCCCAGACTTTTCCCCAGAAAACACTTGTCACTGCAGGACAACCACCCTGGGTTTTGAGGGAACCAGGGGCAGAGCTTGGACCAGTCCAAGGAAGGCAACGGGTAAGAACAGATGTCAACTACTGACAGGGAGGATGTGGTGAGCTGGACAGCGCTCTGCACGGGAAGTCTTCCCCACTGAGAACCTCCCTGCCACCTCTCCGCATCAGTACCAGCAGGAGGCTTGACTGGAAGGTCCCTGAGATCCCACCCACCTCGCGCTGTGGTCAGAGCGCCATGTGTCTTCGCTCCCATGGTTTCCAGCATGCACTCACTCACCCGGGCATGGACCCTTCTCAGTCAGGGCTGGAGGGTGTCAGAGGAGGCTGTGGTCCATTACCCAGTCCTTGCTGCCTCTGGCTTCCCCCGGGAACGCCAAGAGGAGGAAGCTCTGGGGCAGGTGCGCGCACCGTGCACCCCATCCACCCAGTCTGTCCCCCACCCGCCATGAAGGCACTTCTTACCTGGGAAGCGCCGCCGTATGGGTGTCCGAAGTGCGGGAAGGACATAGTGGCTGTCCCTGGCCTGTCTCCCTCTTCCCTTAGGAGTTCCCCTCTCAGCCCCGCCGGTCCGCTCCCCTAGCCGCGCGGCTTCTCCTTTCCTTACGCCGCCGCGGGTGCTCAGCGCCGGTTCCTTCGCCCGCTTGGAGCGACTGGAGGCAGAGCCGAGGGCAGCCCAGCTGCCGAGCCCTGCGCTCCGGAAGGCGCCCCTCCAGCCCGCGGGGTCCAGAAGACAGAAGGGCCCATGGATGGGCAGGGGAAGGAAGAAGGCGCGGGTCCCCAAAGGCGCCTGGTGGCGAGGCGAGGCGCGGCGCGGCGCGGGGCTGTGAGGCTTCCGAGGTGTCCCGGTCCGAGGTGGCCAGAGGCTCAGCGTGACGTCACGATAATCCCGGGCTGCCAGACGGGACCCCGGGCCCTGGGGCCCCGGGCCACCAAGCGTGCCAAGCGCAGCCAGCCCGTGTGTGCGCGCGCGCTCACCCACGCTCACACTTGCTCCGGTGGTTTGTGCAGCCGGTGAGGAACGTCAGAGACCCTGACCCTCTCTGCTCGGCGCTAAATCCTACCTCCTTTCGCCTCGGGCTCACGCGCGCGCACACACACACACAGAATCTTTCCAAATTACCCGGGAGAAGTAGGAGAAACGCCTCCCTCCGCGCCGCGCAGGCCCCGGGCGCAGCACGCTCACCTCCTCCCCGAGGAGGCGAGAGGCAACCGGGGCGGCAAGGGAGGAGAGAATACAAAAGAAGACTGGAGAAAAGTGGGGGAGAAAGGCCAGAGGGAGAAGGAGGAGGGGAGAGGAGAGAGATGAGGAGTCTAAGTGAACAGAGGCGCGGGGTGGGGGAGGGAACTGGGGTGGGAGAAGGCTGGGCGGAGGCTGAGCCCTGGCAGGTGGAGTGCGGAGGCTCCAGGGAGCAGCCTCCAGCCCGGCTCCTCCGCCCCTCCGCCGCTGGAAAGTTTGTTCACAACACCGGCTCCAGGCAGCGTCGGTGGATCCCACCGAGCCGGCCATCGCCGTCCTCCGGGATCCGGCTCCCGCTCCAGTCTCCCCAAGACTGGCTAATTCCGGCTTTCTGAGCCCTAGCCTTTGCCAGAGCCCTGACCCTGAGGCTTCTGTGCACCTGCTGGCCCTCGAATAGGCCCAGTGGTGCCCCTCGAATTCCGCCTGGACACGCGCCAAGTGTGACCCTTGCAACTGCAGGCCGCGAGCTAAGATCCCTAGGCAGATCCTCCCCCAGGCCAGGCTCGACTGGCTCGCCCGCGCCGCCCGCGGTGTCCGCGGGGAGCCCGGGAACCCGAGGAAGGCGTTTGGGCCGGACTGCAGCCGCTGCGCTCCGCTGGGGGTGGCGCTGGCGAGCCGCCGTGGAGAGCTCCGGGAGGGAGCACCATTCCAGCTCTCTGCCTGGACGCCCGCTGGGCCCAGGGGTGTGACCCCCGTCCCCATCCCAGGGGTCCTCAAAAGGGCACAGGTGGGCTTGATGTGTGTGTGTGTGTGTGTGTGTGTGTGTGTGTGTGTGTGGAGGGGGTGCTTGCTGATGCCTGGGAGGGGGCTGCGCCCTCTAGGCCTGCTTCCCGAAAAGGAGCGGCCAGTTAGAGAGCATGGTAGACCCTGCACATCCAAACGCTCCCAGGCCCGAGGCACAGAGCCACCCTTCTGGAGGCCTCTAACCTACGATGTCCAGAGGCAAAAAGGGACGCCAGTCTGGCGAGGGAAGGTCTTAGGCGGGTGCTGCCGGGTTCTGGTGGAGTTTGCAGCACGGAAACCTCAGAAAGCCTTTCTTTTCACTCAGCGAGGTCACCATGCACTTTACACTTGATAGAACGTTCTCCTTGGCTGCAACTCCCCCAGGAGTCTTGGGATTGGTTCAAGGGCTCAGTTTTATTTTCTAATTGAAACACAAGACCTTGTGGTCCAGAGGATAGGAGCAGCTGTGGTGGGTTCTCGCCAGGAGGGGAAACACGGCGGGCGACATGGGGCAAGGTCTGGGCCCCTGGCCTGGGGATCTGCTGCCTGCTCGTCTTTGGAACCTTGCAGAGGGGACTAGTAGGCCCGAGCCAGTGACCTCTTTAGAAAGACATCTCTGGTTCTTTTGCCCCCCCTTCTCCTTTTTTCCTTCACAGATTCGGCAGAGCTCACAAGGAGCTTAAAGAGGCCGCAAACCGCAGTGGATGCTGCCTAAGAGATTATTAACATGAGAACAAGCTCTATTCTAAATACTAACAAACCCAGCTGCTACTGTGGAATTCTGTTACCTTGGAGAAACCTTGCTTTCAACCTGGGACACTCCTAGTGAGACAAGAATTATAGTCATCGCCAGATTGACTTAGGGACAAAAATTCGCAGTAATAAATAGATCCCTTGATTTTTCAAAATGCACTTTGGAGTCACCCACCCATTTACAGCTCGGATACATCTAAGCTATTTTTTTAAAGTAAGAATTGGAGAGTATTCATTAAATTAGTCCCTTGGGGAAGATTACTACTAATTAATTAATTGCAAACATTTCCAGAGGGAAGGTATGTCAATTGTAAAGTAATAAAATTAGATAGTTGAAATACTTACTCAGCAACTTTGATTGCCCATTTGTTCCTAAGCGGATTTTTTTTTTATGACAGAAAAATGGGGATGGTGGTGGAGAAAAAGCATTAGCCCTGTCCCTTGGTGATATGGCTGCAAAGCAGAAACTACCATATAGGATTTATTGATTTTCAGCTGATTTATAAGATCTCTGTGGTATCAGTGCTGTGTGCCGGGGCCCCAGGTTTGCCTCTTGTCTTTACTCTAGGATTAAAGAAAAGCAACAAGGATTTTAAAAAGAAGAGAAGACAAAAAAAGAGTGGAAAAAATAAATTGGAAGGCAGGACTGGGACAATATCTCAGCATTTTTCTTCTTCTGTGGAAATGGAAAATAAACAAAAGAGTATGTTTTTTTGTTAAGATACCATATCTATTGTCTTTATGGTTTTGGTGGCTTCTATCAGAATGTCACCCAGGGAAGAAGGCTTGCCCTGTCCCCCCCTCCCTGTATTTCTGGCCTTGAGAGACCCTGATTTAATATCTCCTTCCCAGGTAGAGGCTGGACCCACCGCAAAGCTCCCCTGTATTGATGACATTGGATGGTTACCATCTTGAGTCCTTAGTGAGATTCCCTAAAAATGGTTATTATGAGGTGTACCTGCTCTTTCCGTTATTTTGGGACCTTTATAACAAAACAAAGCCAGCAGGTTAAGCTGATATCAACTTCTGGTGGCATCTCAGGGGAAAAGAAGCGTGTTTCTTGGAAAGTCTTATTCAGGGATGCCGCAGTGGAATTTGTTTTCGTCTTCCTCTTCCCGGGCCTCGTTTTGCAGCCCGGTGCTCTGGGCTTCTCCACCATGGCGGCTTTTCATTGCTTTGTTCAGTACTGATTAATTTAGTTTCAGGGGAAAATCCCCAATTGTATACGTGTGCACATAGAATTTTATTGAAGCAAGTAAATAAACCTATCAAATACAGACCCTCCCAGTTATATTTAAGGGAGCCATCCCACGGCATGTATTTTGAACACATGATATAGATTTTTTGTTGTTTGGTGCAACATGCCTGATAGTTCCTCTAGCTGCTCATTAAAACTAATATGAAACAAAGCAAACAAAGGCCTATTTGGACCGCAGAGAGCACTAATCCACATTGTTTATTTGAAGTTCATATTGCCTTGCGTGAAATGCGCTGATGGTCCTGAGCAGGTAGAGTAAAGGACGCGGGTTTGACAATAAGCTTGAAGACAGGTGCCTCCAAAAATAATAATAATAATAATAATAATAATAATAATAAAACATAAAAAATAAGCAAATCACATTGCATTATTTTGGTTAACAAAGTCTCTGTTTTTCTAATGATTTATAAAGGCAGCAGATTTTACAGAGGGGGAAAATAAAACCCAGAATTCAGCTCCTGAATCAGCTTCCCCTGTTTCAAATCACAGAGGAAATGGGTGAGTACGTGGGCATAGCAACATAGTTGGAAATGTGCTAAATTACATTTTTTCAGTACGGAATGTTTTTTAGTGGCTGTTTTTGAACTGAGAAGAATGAAATTTCCTCAAATCTATGCATGAATGAACAAGTGCAGCTGGACAGATGCAGCCATAATTTATACTGATCAGTCACCGCAGGTCTCCCCGAGTGAAGCCAAAGTGAACACTAATTGTTTTGACGGAGGGAGTGTGCGTGGCATCTGATTGTGAAACGCTGTGCGTCCCTGCCTTGCCTGGATGCATATTGTCAACAGCAATTCTGGCATCAGGCGGGGGAAAGAGAAAGGCAATCATTCCTGGATGGGAGTGTTGATGTTGCTTGTCAGGAAGGTGGCAAATAGGAAAAAAGAATTAACTTCTTCAGATAAAGTACGAATGAAATGAGACCGAGTGCAGAGACCCGGATTTTTCAGCATTGTACCTGAGCTTGGAGTGAAAATGGATAGCTTGTTAATCATAGCAAAATTCCTTTGCATTGCGTCCAGTGCTTGGGAGCCTTCCTAAACACCCCTGCTTTGTCTTATTAAAGGCTACTGATGAGAACGTTGGAGAGGTGAGAAGCAAGACCAAGATCATCTCAGAGCCACCCAGATGACAAAGAAAGGACCAGAATCCAGACCTCCTGGTTTGAGGTCTTACTATAAGACCATGTTTCAAACACATACAAAGCCAGACACAGCCAGGAGGTGCTGCTGCCTCCAGTTGAACTGTGTGAATGCTTGTGAAGCACCTTGTGATTACACAGTGCAATTTATCAGGGGAAATATCTATAAAGATGCCCCTTTGAGCAAAGGAGTTCAGAGTCTCTTCTGCATGCTTTCATATCAACCTGTATTATGAAAGAGCTTCTGTGATAATTTGGACATTTTAGAAATTCGATGTGGCTTGTTCATTAAAATGGCAAACAGAAAGCAGATCCAGCTGTGAGTGAAAAGTATATCAAACACAGCAATAAAAAATTTTAAAAAACCCTCTTTAAAAACATCCAGCTGGGATAGTGACTATATATTTACACTGGTTTAAAAAACAGTAATAGAATTTAGTTACTATTTTCAGGAAGAGGAACATTTTTTAATCTTTCTTTTTGCAAGAGTAAGTTGGGGGGTTGCTGCATGAACTTCTTTCAGAACAGTTCTTTTTTTATGTGTAGCAATTCTTGGTGTGTGTGTGTGTGTGTGTGTATGTGTGTGTGTGTGTGTGTGTGTGTGTGTGTGTGTGTGTTTTACTGGGGATTGAACCCAGAGGCATTCTACCTTCGAGCTACACCCCCACCCCTATTTTATTTTTATTTTGAAGCAGGCTCTCGTTAGGTTGCTAGGTTAATGAGTCTCACTACTTGCTGAGGCTGGCCTCGAACCTGCGATCCTCCTGTCTCAGCCTCCCAAGTACTGGGATTACAGGTGTCTGCCACCATGTCCAGCTGATTCTTGGTTATTTTTATCCCATGAATGATGCTCAAGGCATCTGGTATGTTTTCCAGGGATTAAGCTTTAAAGTAAACAACAGATGTATAGATTTGAAAACCAGGAAACGGGTTTCGAAGCCAGTTTTTGAGAAAGAAATGCATCGCAAGCGATAAAGACCTTAAAGGGACAATATGCAGGGACTTGTGACGGGCATAAGGTGTCATCTTCTTTTTTCCCTCTGCCACAGGGCCCGGGAGTGGTCCTTGAGTGTACAGTAAGGGAACAGAACCATGGCTTGGACCTACGAGGGAGTGTGTTCTTGGACACATGGAGCCAGAGTGTTGCTGGCTCTACCTGCAATAGCGATGTGTGTTTCTATCTCCAGAGTCTAACTAAAGCATTGCTAACCCCTGGTTTATATGGATGGTATTTTGTCATATTTAACCCTAAAGGATTTCACTGCTGTGGGCATTAAGGCTTCAATTAAAATATGAGCAGCTTCATGCCCTAGACACTGCTATCTGATTAGCGGCATTCAGCCGGTACTCTCTTTCACAAGGATTCCTCCTACTTTTAAAGCTGAGCATTAAAACTGGCCAGAAGCCTCCATCCCTGTGCCACCTGGGCCCCGCTACTTTAGGGAAACTGGGACCATTTGTGATGTCACGTGCCGGCCAAGGTAATTTATGACAGATCTTCACAAATCAATAAAAATATGGGAAGTATATCATTTTTAAAGAAAAAAGAGAGGGCGAAACACATGAGACATGCCCATTAAGGGCACAGCCGTTCTAATACCTGCATGTCTACTTGGGTCTGCAATTAAAAACATTCTGATAATAAATCTGCTTGCAGTCTCTTTTAAGGCTTTTAACTTTCCTGAAGGTTCAAATTGGTATCCCAAAAATGTGCCAGGACTTTCACAAGGTATTTTATAGACTCATAAATAAATAGGGCAATTAATCTATGCTGTATTTCTTTCATATTTGATGACAATTTATTACGGCATTCACCGATTCGGTGCACAAAAACTCTAATGCACTTAAAATCGGATTTCGAACCAAACATTTTATGGGAAAATATAGTATTGATCATCCATTTAAAGATATCATGAAGATGATTCATAACCTGCAGTAATAAAAGATCTCAAGAGGATCTTACAAATGAGTGGGAGGTAGAAGGGTCTCTTCAGAGAACCGGAGGGATTGGATCGGCTCCTCTTGCTTTCTTCATCTATCTTTGAGTTTTTCCAGCACTGATTACTTTTGCATGTTGCTGTTTTATAAGAAAAATCCCTTCCCATGACATTTTTCATAGTGACAGAGGTTGTGGGATTTCACAGCCAGTATTTTCTGCTGCAATTTTTTTGCTGTCATTCTGACTACAGACAGAGTTTCAGGGGCAATCGAAGATGTTTCTGTTGCCTTGGAGTCAGGGCTCTTGGATGGCCCCCATCATACTTGTTTTCTGTTGGCAGACTGTGGTGTTCTAAACAAGCTCACACCCCCGATGGCCCTCGGGCACTGTAAGTGCATAAGTATCTTTTTTGTGCATATTGCAAAACAGTAGTGAGAATATAAGTGAATCCAGGGGTGCTAGCCCTTCTCTTCATGTAGCACTCAGCTTTTCTGGGAAGAAAGACACATGTCCTTCCTACAACAGACACTTATTGAGTGTTTACTGAATGCCAAGCTTGGCGCTAGGAGGTGAGGATTCAGCCCTGAACAAAAGTGAGGATTTTGCCCTCATGCAGTGTACATTCTAATGAGTTAGATAATTTCAAGTCACCCTGGAATCACTTGGCCGGCCAGCACCATGATAGTTTGGGGAAAAGACCTAATGTTTATTGAATACACAGAAGTCTCTAAGCATGAGATTATGCATGTTTTATATTACCCTTCATTATTTCACCAAGCTTTTATTGAGCACTTATCATTAAAGGGTGCTGGAGGTTTAGTGGTCAGCAAGACAATTAAAATCTCGTCCCTGTAGACTTCACAGTTTAGCTCTATTATCTACCTAAAAAGTAAATATCATTTCTTTTTATAGAAGTTGGAGCCTCAGAGAGACTCACTTGCCCGGGGTAATACAGTATTGACAATCTGGGATTTGAGCTCAAGCTGCAGTCTTCGAAGTCTTGGGAAAATAACATGTTTCAGATTAAATATTTAATTGCCGAGATGATGTTGTTTTAAGAAATAACCACCTCACCTAATAGGTAGTTGATCCAACCTGTTTTGTTCCTTTTATATCATGTGGTTGGCTTCTCCTAATCATTTATGTCTATACAATACCAAATATTTGTATAGAAAATGAAAAAGTTGGAGCAGCCAAATAGAGATGTTTGGTCTCCTTGACACCAGCACCTTTGGTGCTCGGCTGATATTTTATACATTTGCCTTCAGCTGGTGGCTGGTGCCCTATCACATGTCCAAATGACAAATATCTCTCTTGTAAATATTGGCTGGCTGGTGGGGGTGGAGGATGACATAGAGGAGAGTCAGAATTTTAGAACCTTGGTCCCTCGGTCACTTCAAACCCACTCACGTTATTGGCTACACATCTAACACTTTCAGAACTTACTGTATTGTATCCTCCCTGTCTGTCACTCTGGGGGTCAGATAGAGCAGGGCTCTCATCCTCTTTTCGCTGATGAGCAACAAGGTTCAGAAGGGTTAAGCCACTGGCTCAGATCATGTGTAACTGATCAGCATCAGAGGCAGCCCGGGAACCTCTGGCTGTTTGAATTCTTGCCTTGTTCTCTTACCAGCTTCA
The DNA here is from genome assembly GCA_004027185.1 of Glis glis. Taxonomy (NCBI): domain Eukaryota; kingdom Metazoa; phylum Chordata; class Mammalia; order Rodentia; family Gliridae; genus Glis; species Glis glis. The sequence continues at coordinate 33,179 of PVJS01006947.1, forward strand.
GAACATTTTGAGAGAAAAAAAAAAAAAGGCATAAAGGAAGGTCTGACCTTGCAGTTATGAGCAGGATTTAGGTGATAGCCCGGTAGTTCTTTCCATTTCTGGGAAGGGGCACCTTGCTTTCCCAATTTGGTTTTGCAATTGGATTGCCCCTGGCAGTTTTAAAGCCCCATGCACCTCTGCTTTCTTGTTGATCGGGTTTGTGCCCAAAAGGAGAGTGTTCAGTGCTCACGGCGGCACAAAGGCACGGTGCTGAGCATGAGCCATTTAATAAATAGGGTAAATCCCCCAACAGGACCTCCTTGCCTGCATTGCCAAGCCCTCCGCCCGAAGCTGGCGTCTGGCAGAGGCGGGTCCAGACTTGCTCCGGGCACGCGCTGTTCTGAGTCTGCAGAGATGGAGGCTTGGGGGATAATATCTATCTTGTGGCCGGGAGAAAATGGACTTGACAAAGACTGCATGAAATACACGAGCGGGATTAGACTGTCAGTGGAGGCTGGAGAACATAAACCATTTCCTGTGTCAGTCTTAGGCTCCAGGGCAGGGGTAGAGCAGAGGGGAAACCTGCAGCCATAATTATGAAATATAAATTCATACCTATAGAAAAGGAAGCCGGAGAGTGGAGATGAGCCACTAAAACTCCTTCTACATTTATAAACATCACAGTGATGCAGAAAAGCGGTGGGGGATTAAGGGTATCTTTTTGCTTTGGGACTAATTTATTACTCTAGATTATGCAGTTAAAGGAGAAAGGCAAAACTGATACTTGGTTGTGTTTCTGTGAAAGTTGAATGTGAGTGATGGAGGGTCTTGCCTTGCCTATAAACAGGTGATGGTGGAGAACCAGGCAGTCCAGGGCTGAAGGAAGTAAATCCCTAACTTGGGAGACTATGGAATGGAGCCCTGGCTTCACCATTCATTGCCTGGGAGGCTTTGGAAGAATGCTGATTCCCTCTGGGAGTCTCAATTTACTCATCTGCAAAATGGAGACATAGAGCTCCATGACCTCTAATGGATGCTTGGGCTTGTGTATTTATGGAAGTCAGATTGTACTTCTTTTACGGGACTTTAAAACCCTTCTGGTACCTTTAAGTGTGGGCTCTCTGGAAAGTGCTCTTTACCATGAATGGTGCATCAGAATCTTTAAAAAACATAGATACCCAGCCTCACCCCCTGAGATGCTGAGCAAGACTGTGGGGGGGGGGCATCCATTTCTGTTCAAGAAAAATATAAAATGAGTAGAGCATGCACCTGGTGAAAAGTCAAACTGGCTGGAGGGAGATGAGGTGGAGTGTCTAACTGGTGCCCATCGCTCCTTTCTTGCTTGCTGAGGACGGCCCAGTGTTGTCTGCATGGCCATGTGCAGGCGTGCACACCTCCTTCTGGCTTTCTCGCACTTGGGGGCGGGGTGGAGAAGAGCATGCCATGTGACCTAATTGTATCCAATAAGACTTTGTGGAAATCTGCAAGGGGGATTCTGGGAAAATGTTTGTTTTCATGGTGCAAGAGGGCAGAGCAGTGGTGCCATCTCCCCCTTCTTTTGGATCTGGACAAGACTGAGGCTGCAGCGTTCATCCATCCACCCACCCAGCCAGCCAGCCAGCCAGCCATTTATTCATCTGACAGAGGTGTATACACTCTTCCAGGCAGGGTTTTAGGGTGTTGGGATTTGACCGTAAACAAAGCCAAGTCCCCAATTTGCACAGAGCTGGCATTGTAGAGCAAAAGAGAGGCAACAAGCAGGTACACAGGTAAAAGATATGGATGGTAGATGAAGATAAATTCCATGGAGAAAAAAATAAATCAAAGAAAGGGAGTTAGCACGAGCACAGGGCCAAGAGCATTCCACAGAAGTAGCCCCGATATCAGGGAGCCAATAAACCACTGTTTCTGGACTCCTAGCTATGTAAGACAAATAAACTGGTTTTGTTTAAGTCTCTGTTAATTTGGTTTTCTATTACTTACAGCTGAGTGGATTCCTGAGACAGTGCGGTGGGGGTGCAAAGAGACAAATAAGTCATCTGATTATTTCATTCCCACTCCCCAGAGGCATGCACTCCTAACAGTTCCTTGGCTGCCTTCCAGAAATTTTCTATGTTAATACAAGCCATATAAATATAAGCTATATATACAAGCTCCCTCTCTTTGCTCTCTGTCTCTCATGTAATGGTAATATAGCATGGTTGGGATCCTGAATTAGGCAGTCATTATAGTAGAGTGTAATAGTCTAACCACGTACTAGCTGTGAACAAGTTGCTTAGCCTCTATTTTTTGATTCCCCCTCAGTCAAATGGGGATAATAAGCCTACCTCACAGATTTCTTATGATGATTCACTAAGTTGCTGTATAAAGCATATAGAACTATTCCGGTACATTATAATCACTCAAATCTTAGTTATTTCATATGCAAATGAGTATCATTCTCTTATTTTCCTTTTTGCAACTAACCATCTACTTGAACATCTTTCCAACATGCACATAGGTGTCTCTCTTTTTGACACCTACATAGTATTCCTCAGCTATGGAGAAGATTGGTATTTTTTCTCTTAAGGTCCATGGGACATTTCCGTAGGTGTTTTTGACTGGAGGACCATGTTCTGAAAGGATTTATGCACACACAGAAGCTGGCCAACAGCAAAAAGGAAAATCTGCTGAGATGGGACTTCTTTCTTCCTTGTTCTTCTTCACAGTGCACACTTGTGGGTCTCCCACTCTCTCTCACCCCACCCCGCACACCTTTCCCTTCAGTGTGGGGTCAAGCATGTGCACATGGTAGCAGTTACGACACAGTCTCCTTCAACATTTAATAACTGATTCTTTCCAGACTTTTCTCCTATGAGGCCACATCTCCTGTTTTAGAATGGACTAAAACACACATGCGCATACACACACACACACACACACATATACACACACAAAGACAAAACCCAGAGGTCCTCTCTGTACAGAGGTATATGATAGCTAATTTGGTAGCATTAATCCTATGAAGAAAGAGGCATTTAAATAACAACTAGTCCAATGGGAGACAAAGGCATTAAATCAATCATCATAATAATACAATGTGCTAATTGTGATGAGGGAGAATGATCATAAAGAGCAATTGGGGTAACTAATCTTGACTAATGTTCCTCCTAGATATGTGTGAAGGATCAACATGATCTGGCTGAGCTGGTCAGAGGAGTGGAGTGTTCCAGACAGTAGAGGGAACTGCATATGCAAAGCTGTGGGGGAGGAGATTCGGGGATCATGACAGCAGGACAGAGGAACGGATGAGATGGAGACGGAGAAGGTGATTGGGCTGGACTGAGAAGCATGCTGTGTCAGTCCCACCGAGTCACTGAAGAGCAGCAGCTCTGGGCTCCAGTAGAGTATCATGTGTAACAATGCCGATGAGATGCAGTGCCTTCTAGAATTCTCTTTCCCAGGCACACAATCTCAACTTCTTACCTGTCCCAGTATCCAAGTGCAGCTGTGAGTTTGGGGGAGGAATACAGAAGAGCAAGTCATGGGCAGTGGGGAGCTGAAAATAGTGTGTCTCTCACTTGAGGGTGGGTGGGTCGGCATGGATGTTAGTCAGGATTCTTTGGGTTGTAGCCCCAGTGGATGCTGGCTCGCTTCTGCGAAATAAAAAGGCTATATTAAAGGACAGTGGGTGAAAGAGTAAGTTAGATGTCCCAATGTCCCAACATGGAACCCAGATCCAGAGATCTCCCCAAGAAGCTTGGGTACTTTCTTTCCAGGGGTCTGCCATTAAGAACCCTTGGCCTCAAACAACTGTGTCCCTTTTAACAAATGTCATATTCCCAAGAGAGAGAATCTGATCGGTCCATTTTTTTTTTGGTCCGTATCTTTGTAGCTGAATCAATCATGTGTGGCTACAGAATGGTGGAGGTGGTGGTCCAAACTTGGGGACTGAAGGTTGGGGGGACCTGTTCTGAGCCAAGCAGAGAGAGTCCACAACCAATCCAAATTGGAAGACTGTGATTTGTTAATCCTCAGAAAGAGTGAGTAAGGGCAATCTCTAAGAAAAAAGCAAAGCTGTCCTTCATGGGAAGCACGGAGCGGGGGCGGTCTGAGCTCCCTTGGCTGATCCAGGCCCTAGGAAATTTGGACTTCATAATTTACGAAGGCTTCAGGGAGCCAACAAATCCATTCAGCACACATGAAATATTTCAAGTGAGGCACAAGGGAACTGGAGGGGTCTTAGAGGAGATGGATTTACACCTGGCAATAAAACCCCAACTCCAGTAACCTTTGCACTTAGGTCTGGATTTTGTCTGGATCTTAAAGCTTTTATAAGTGTTTAAGAGCATGAACTCTGTGAGGGCTGGAATTCCTCTTGCCTTTCCCTCTTGGGATCAGGCTGCCAGGACAGGGTTGGGGCTTACCTTTCACTCTCTTGGCACGGGAACTCCCTGCCTTCAGAACATCCCATCTCTGCCATAGATGGTCTTGGCCTCCTGGCCTCCTGGGTGATGTGCTTACCCTTGGTGAACCCCAGTGGCCTCATCTGTGAAGTGGAGGTGTTCCTACCAACTTCATAGGACTTTCATGAACACTAAGTCCATAACATAATTGGATTTTTGTAAAATAAAAAAATTAACAGATGCAATTATTTTGGGATCACGGAGCTTGGTTTTGGAGGCAGAAAACCCTTGTTTCAGGCGGTGAGCTTTGGCTTGGGGAGTTCAAGCTTTCTGAGCTCCAGTTTCCTCCTCCATTTAATGGGGACAATAATGCTTGTCTTGTGGTGTTATTGTGAGGGTTTAAGTGTCATGTAAGATCTAAGCACAGGGTCAAGGAAAGCATGTGATGGTCATGCCAATACCCATGGGAGAGGGACTAACAGGCCTTTGGAGCTCTTACTAGTTAGTGGTAGATGCCTCTAGTGCTCATCTATATACACTTCTCCTTTTCTTCCTGTGTATACTGGAGACAACATCTTCAAGCTTCTTTGCAGCTTAACAGAGCCATGTTACTAGTTTGGGTCGCAGAAATGTGAGAAATGTGAGTCACTTCCAGGCTGAGGCAGTGTGAGGTGTCCATCACTATTTCCTTTCTTCTGAAAATGTGTGGTACTTGTGTTGACATGGTAGAACCTCTGGATCTCTGAGCCGATGCCTGAAGGGCCATTGGTTTTAAGATTTGCAGACCTGAGCAAAGTCAAACCACTGAGACTTGGGAGATATTTGTTATTGCAGCACATCCTAGCCTGTTCTGACTACTACACTATTATATTGCTTACTTACCTATGTGACCTTGGGCAGGTCATTTAATTTCTCCGAGGCTGACTTTGCACATCTGTAAAATAGGATAAATAATAGCATTAAATCACAAGGTTGCTAATGAGCTAGTGCATGTCGAATACTTACTGCAGAGTTTGTCATATAGAATGTGCTTGATTGACGGTGGCAGCAATGACTGGAATAATGATAGTAGTGTGATGGTGATGATGGTGATAATTATGATTTGGAAAATGGATGTGGTCACATGTTCAAACCCTTCTATTTAGGTAGAAGAATCCAGACAGTCTCCAGCTCTGGGCAGTGAGAACTTTCTCTGACACATGTTGATATACATACATATACATATATACATATATATGTATTTGTATCATATGTTACTGAGTAAGTGACAGTATCTGTGGTGTTATACAATTCCCTGGTCCATATATAATAGTATAAACACAATACAATTGGTCACATTTTTAGAAAACTATTGATCAGAAAGTTTGACCTGGTCTCTTTTTCAGAAAATTTTGATCAGAAAATTTGGCCAGCAATATGCACTTTTATTCTTAGTAGAATTAATTATTTTTTTCCTTTAGCAAGAATGAGAAGCTGGGCACGGTACAGCGCACTGCCACCGTGGACATGCATGGGGACGGCACGTGCCCTCCAGGAGCGCGTAGTTCATGTGAGGCTTATGATAATTACTTTGAGACAGTGCATGTTTTGAATCTCCACCCCACCTTGACCAATACCAGATTGCCTCGGTATGGTTCCTTTGAAACAACTCAGGCTTTGTGGGCTGGGGGATTTGAGTCTGCATTCCAGCTTTGACATTTTCTAGCTGTGCCATTGGGTAAAATTCCTGATGTCTGCTAGCCTTAGTTTTTTATTTTAATCTTTAAAAGAGGGGTAATAATTGTTGTCATGTTATGAGAATTAATTACAATATAAGTAACATGCCCTAGAGCTTAGCATTTAATAGGTGCTCAATAAATATTAGTAGGTATTATGCTTCTTGGAGGCAAAGATTCTATATTAGTCTGTGTTTCCAGTGCTTGGAGCATAGAAAGTGTTCCATCTGTATTTATAAAATGGAACACAGGAAAATTATATCCCACAAGAAAGTACTTTTGAAGATATTTGAGGTATTTTTATATTTTGAATCCACTTTGGGTTTATGCAGAAACCTTCATTTAATTATGTATTTTTAACTAGAATAAATTTTGAACCTCTGTCAGAATTATGCTACTCCTATTTTTCAATTCTTTCTTTGTTCTCTTTTGGTGCTGGGGATTGAGCCCAGGGGCATTCTACCATCAAGCTACACCCCCAGCCCTTTTTATTTTTTATTTTGAAACAGGATGTCACCAAGTTTCTGAGGCTCTCGATAAGTTGCCGGGGCTGGTCTCAAACCTGTGATCCTCTTGTCTCAGCCTCTCAAGTACAAGGATTACAGGCATGTGCCACCATGCCTGGCTCTATTTTTCAGTTCTTAACTGATTACTATCATTGTTTGGGTGAAGCCCCTTCTTACTAATTTTATTTCTAGGTTTGTTTTTTTCATGATTTCCATTTCCACTCCTCTTCCCATGATACGCATATGGGTGATAGATGTAAGATATGTCATGCAGCTTTGTGAATGTGTTTTTAATTTACGTGAATTGAATTGTACTGATAAATTTGCTCTGTTTTCTATTTTTCTCATGGAGCATTCTATTTTGGTAATGTGTGCCTGCTTCTCTATGTACATCTAGTTCATTGTTCCTCACGACTGCATAATATTCCATGTAGTCACTTCTTATTAACCAGAAAATTGGATTTACTAGAACACCACCATTCCCCAGCCAAGCCTACTATACGAGAAATATTGTCTTCATTTTGTACTGGGTAAATCAATCATTAAATTATGACTTTCTGATGCTATTATAGCAATAACAATGGCACATGCTCACTTACCCACATTGAGAATTATAGTAGGAAAGAACTCAAAGAAAGCTCTTTGATTTGACATTTCTCTGTTGTGTACATGTGTGCACATGTGCGTGTATGCTCCTGGCTATATTGTACTTTCCTGTGTTTTAAATAAATATTCCAATTTACATAATTGAAGTGAATTTCTATGGTGCATGAAAATATAAACTCAGGGCTATGATGACAATTAGAACGATTCGGATCCCACAGTGAAAGCAACCTCGAGTTCAGAGGCGGGCAATCTACATTCAAGTTTGGGTTCTGCCTCTTGCTAGCTGAGTGATTTTAGCCAAGCCATTTAACCTCTTCCATAAATAGAGAATAATAAATACAGGGATGTCATGAAGCCAAGATGACACAACAATTAGAGATGCTGGAGAAACGTAGCGCGGTATCCTGCGTGTCGTTGCATTTTAGATATGGAGTTCTGAAACTGTACATAAGCAGCTGGTATTTGAGTGCCTGTTTTGATGCGGCCCTGCCCACTTGGTGCCATGCAAGACATTGATAATTGAGCTGGACACAGCCTCCTGATCCTTTTCAACTCAGCACTCCAGGAAGTTACTGCCAACTGATTAGAGCGGGCTCGACCCTAAAATATTGTATCTGCCATTCCTGACTTAGGCAGTCCACTGGGTCCACTGGGGGATAGCAGAGATAAATGTGTTCCAGGTCCATCCTCAGACAACTAAAAGCCAAGCAGAGGACATACACGGTGAACTCTGAAACAAGATAAAGTATATATATATATATTTTGGTATCAGGGATTGAACCCAGGGGAGTTCTACCTGTGAACCACACCCCAGCGCTTTTTTATCTTTTATTTTGAAACAGGGTCTTGCTAAGTTGCTGAGACTGGCCTCAAACCTGTGATCCTCCATTCTCAGCCTCCTAAATACTGAGATTACAGGTGTGCACCACCACACCTGGCTTGAAGTATAATCTTTTAATACATCAGAAAAGTATGTGGGTACACAGAGGACTGGGGGAGTAACTTCACAGGTAGCATTGACAGTGGCAGCTTCATGGAGCTGATGACATTTCAGCTACATCTTCAAGGTCAGAGGCAATTTGAGAGGTATACATGCAAGGAAGAATATTCCAGGTAGGAGGAAGAGAATAACCAATTTTAAGATGTGAGAAGTACAAAGTACATTCTGGAGTAACTCAATGTGGCTTAAATGAAGGTGGTGTACTATAGACAAACACATTACACTAAACATTATGAAAAGTTTAGAATATCTTCTTCTTTTTTTTGCGGTACTGGGGATTGAACGCAGGGGCGTTCTACCTCTGCGCTACACCCCTGGCCCTATTTTTTATACTTTATTTTGAAACCGGGTCTCACGAAGTTGCGGAGGGCCTCACTAAGTAGAGAGAGAGAGAGAGAGAGAGACAGGGAGAGAGAGAGAGAGAGAGCTGAGGCTGGCCGCGAACCCAGATCCTCCGGTCTCCGCCTCCCAAAGTACTGGGATTACAAGCATGAGCCACCACATCCGGCTACTTAGAATATCTTCTTCTGTTGCTGCTACTGTGATTAGTACTATGACTAGTAAAAACTTTTATTTATTGAACACGTATGCTGTTCCAAGCACTGTGCTAAGCACTTTAGATACATAATCTCATTTGATAGTCATGAAAACTCCCTGATAGAGTGTCTCAGTTAGTTATTGCTGTGTAACAAAGCACCCCAAAATATGTCAGCTTAAAAGAACGATCATTTATTACTTATCACACTCTAGAAGAGTTCTACAGACCTGGGTCAACGTTAGCTGCTCTCAGACTCACTCATATGCCTGGGATCAATGGGTGGGTCAGCCTGGCTGGTTTAGGCTTGTTTCCAGCAGACCAGCCTGGGCTTGCTCCCATGCCAGTGGCAGGATTCTGAGATAGGAAACACACAAAGCTTCTTGCAGTCTGGGCTTCGTGGAGGCACAAGCCACTTCTGTTTCATTTTCCTTGCTTTCCATGGCCAGTCCAGATTCCGGGAAGGTGGCAATAGGCTCCACCTCCTGACGTGAACGGCTGAAGAACAATCACCTTGTAACCAATCGACTGTAGCAGCAGCTCCTGTTACTACCTTTGGATTAAAGAGGAAGGAACTATGATTTCAGGAGGTTGAGAATCTGTTCCAAGCTCCTGTAACTGATAAGTGCAGGACCACAACTTGGGCTTGGCTTAGCCAGTAGTGGGAAGTCAGTGAAGATCCCGAGCACAGAAGAGATGCTATGGGCAGAAAAGGAAGGAAGGGATATTTCTATAGCTAAATAGAAGCACCATGGAGAACGCAACTCTAGAACGCTCCAGTGTAAGCCCGGTCTCTATTTTCTGCAAATGTACTGAGACTCTGGGGCTTCACATTCTTTCTGCACCATCCTGTGGTTCTGATGCTGGCTTCTGAAAGACATCCTTCCCGGAGCTGCCTTTGCTCATCTGTGCTTCTCAGAAAATCATGTTCCATACTTTCAGGGTGCCTTCCCCAGCACACCTTGTGATTTGGGGGCATCTCTAAGCTGAAGGGGCATGGCCACTCCCAGGACGCATGTAGGCAGGCACCTGGGCATCCCTGCATGACAGCTGCCACTGGACAACCGTTCTGGAGGCTGTTGGTAGTAGCGGGGACCAAGTCTCCTCACCTGCCATCAGCAGGAGGTCTGGGCATGGGGACATAGGATGCTTTCTGCCTGGAGCCAGAAGCAAGACTGAGATCCAGCCTGAAACAGTCTCGAGCTGCAGAACTGAACAACTACTAACTCTGGTGACTAGAGATAACGAGGCACGTGGTAGCTGGATCTACTCCTAGGCCAAGGGCAGGGGCCTTCCATAAGATAAGGCACCCACAGCCCACAACTTCAGGTCCATGGTTACCATTACTAGGGACTAAAGGTGGCCACCTGCTCAGGAGAGAGCCAGGGGAAGTTAGTAGAAGGACAGGGACACATGCTTTGAAGAAAGACAAACTCAGCTTGGATTCTGTACCCCATTTCTTTTCTCTTTTTTTTTGCAGTACCAGGGATTGAACCCAGGGGAATTCTACCTCCGAGCTACACCCCCGGCCCTATTTTTTATACTTTATTTTGAAACCAGGTCTCACGAAGTTGCGGAGGGCCTCACTAAGTAGCTGAGGCTGGCCGCGAACCCAGATCCTCCGGTCTCCGCCTCCCAAGTACTAGGATTACAAGCGTGCGCCACCACGCCCGACATGTGGCCTGCACTTTTCTGTTCCATCTTCCTTTCCTCCCTTCCAAGACCCATTTAAACTTCCCTGACAAATGGAATGAACCCCCTGAACCCCTTTGGTTAAAAGGACTCACTGGGTGCCTTAGGAATAGTTTAGTGCATTTTTTCCTTGCCCTTTCTCAGGGGTGACCCTTTGTACCCCAGTGACTTATCAGGATTCCCTTCCAAGTAACACTGGACTTTCCACAGGAAGGATCTGCTTCATTAAAGAAAACCAAAGGAAGCAATGGTTACATGTGTTAGATTATGTTGCAGTGGGCGCTCCCTGGGAAAGTAGGGGTCCTGTTGGGTTATTGTCAGGGCATCTGTTAGGCACTTTCAAAAATGAGCAGATGGGTGAGTGGCCCTATGTTCTGACTGTCAGATCTTCTCCCTTTGGATCTAGTGGTCCTGTCCATCCCACCATTGCTCGCTCTCTCTCTCTCAGAGCAGCCAGAGGGCTGGGACTGAGTATTAGAACCATACCTTGTATACCATAGGGGCCGAGGCAACATTTATTACAACCAGGCTAAGCACCCAGTGTCTGGAACTCGTGTCTTCTCTCTTAGCCTGCAAGGAGTTCCAGGAGGCCCCCAAGATAAGGTGCTACGTAAGGCTCAGTGAACCAAGCTTCAAAAAGACTAGCGCTGGAAACAGGAGCCCGCCACCTGCCATGAACTCGGGGGGAAGGCTGGACCAGCCTGTGTCTTGAGAGTGGAGACGGGCCAGTGGGGAAAGCGCTGGGAGAAGAGATAGGCGGCTGCTCCTTCCCTGCCCAGTTGGCCTTATAGGGCCTGGGGTAGGGCTTGGGGCAGGGAGGGCTGGAGGAGAGGCCCAGGGTGCAGTTCAATTTGATATTGGATATGCCACCAGCCGCCTCTGTGTGAGGACATATATCCGTGAAAGAGACCTGCAATTCAGACCTGTGCAGCAACCAAAATCTTTTTTTTATTAAAATGCTTTGTGCTCCTGGATACCAGGGAGTTAAGCTGATCTGTCTCTGAGAGTATGTTTGCCTAGAGCACACTATTAGATATTTTGTCTCCTTTAAAATAATACTAAGAGATGGGCTTTATGTCTCTCTGCTCCTGCCCTATATTGTAGCTTGCAGAACCAGGGCAGGAGAGCTGGTTGGCCCTTCAGGGCAGGGTCTCGATGCACTACAAAGCCCCAGGTCCCCACCAGTGCCCGTGCTAGAGAAACACACCGGTTTGATGGTTTGATTTCTCCACGACACTTGTGAAAACACAGCTTTCCGTACCAGGACGGAGAGAGTGTCTCTGAGCTCCGAAGTAGAGTTACAAATGCTATCACGTCGTCCACAGTGGCGTTCCTCTCGGATAGAAGATTTTATGGAGATCATTTATTTATAAAGAAAATAGTGCCCATAATGGCCTCATCACGTCCCTCATTAATCAGCTCTCTGCCTTTCCCACTGCGTTCGAGCCCGTTAGCATTTGGAAGATAAAATACTACATACATTTGACTATTCCTTGGCATCTTATGATTTAAAAGGGAAGAAGGGGACAGAAAAATCCTGACAGTGAGTCCTTTAAAGTGATTGCTTTTTACGGGTGGCGTGCACAGTTTTGTGTTTCTCTGAGCATGTAAAGGCATCTCATAACACGTATTACAGCGGTCTCCTCGGCAGGCTTTCATCGTAAATAACCACCTCCTTAAGTGGTACAATATGTATTATTTCTCTCCTGTGATCTTGGGGCCTCACACACGCGATTCTCCAATTGCAAGTCATAAAAAGGGGGTGAGATGGGTCTTTCTAATTCGAGAATAAACTAGAAGAAACATCATGTTTAAAACTGCATGAACGCTGGGACTTGGAGTGATACATTCATGAGCAACAAGCGACTTCTCTTTTTGCCCAAATTTCAAGAACTGCCTAAGCCCAGCACTTCTCCATTTAAATATCTCTGGCTTGGGTTGCCACAAAGAGCCTTTGTACATTATTCTGAAAAGCCGTAGGCGCAGGATTATGTATTCTTACACGTCTTATTTTAGGCACCAGCAGCAAAGTATACCAAAGGCAAATTTATGTTTAGAGTCATCAATAAAACATAACTGAGAGTCTGCTAAATTAGTAATCACGAAAAACCTACCCAATTCTCTCTCTCCTCTCTCTCGATTTCTCTCTCTTTTTTAATATTACAAAGCAACTTTTAAAGTATGTACCTTTGGTAGAAGGGTGGTCTCCTAAGACAACGTATACTTAAATATCTCAGAGGTACCTCAAGGCCTTATTTTTGGATTGAGGTATCAAGGGAAAACTAAACTAAAATCTAATAATGGTTTTAAGTTAAATCCCTTCAAGTACTGCCAAGGGCCCTTACAATCAGTTGTCCATTATGAAAGGCATATTTCGTCAGCACAATGGGAAAGGTACTGTTTGTCAGCAGTTGTTATTAACTCAAATGAATAGATAGTTTTGCTGGGGCCTCTAAAAGCCGTTTCCATCCCCTGGACATGAGCAAACTACTCATGAAACCTTTTAGGCCAAGAGGGAAAGTCGCTCCCCTGCCCACCATGGCAACTCTGAATTCCCTGAAGGGAAGGACACGGACAGCCAGGGGGAAGGGACGGATGTCACTGGAGGTGGTGCCGCTGCGAGTTGAGGGCCAGACTCTGTTCCTCTGCACCGGGTTCCACTCTTGGAGGGAGAGGGAGGGGCGACGGCCATCCTCGTACCCCCAGAAGGCAGCCTGCAGACAGGCGTCTGGGTGTGGTTTCTGGTTGGTGCCTCAGTCATTTGGGAGAGGTTGGCGGACTAGAAAACAGACAATTATCTCTCTGGGCTGCTAGAATCTGAGACCTGGAAGGCCCCGGAGATCAGTCGGCGGGGTGGTTTTCATTTTCTTCTTAGCCTCAGAACTCTTTCTTCCCTCAAAATATTATGCAGAACTCTGATTATAAAAAAAAGATAAAAGCAGAAAGCTCTGGTTAAGGTGGGGTGGGGTGGGGGTTCAGAATCCCACCCACTGAGCCCCGGGACCCTGCTCCTGCCAGAACTTCTGTGGATGCCCGAGGGCTCAGCAGGACATAATTTTAAAACCAATGCATCTTAGCCTTCTGTGCGCTCTTCTCATAGATGAAGCCGTGACTCAGCGAGGGCAAGTGACTTGTCCAAGTCACACAGCTTGCTAAGGGCAGGGAGGAATCAGCAACGCCAGGCAGGGGCTTTGCCTGCTGCAGTTACTAAGACCCAAAAGCAGATAACTGGCTCCTTTGGCTACAGCATGCCCACAGTATGATTTGAGGTGGGGGTATTGGGGATTGAACCCAGGGGTGTTCTACCTCTGAGCCACACCCCTTGCCCTACGTTATTTTTAAATTTCTAAAGTGTCTTGCTCAGTACTGCACACTGATGTCGAACCTGCAATCCTCCTGACTCAGCCTCCTACGTACTGGGCCGTGCCCGGCCCTACAGTATAATTTTCCAGCTTCAGCAGCTGTTCACATCCCTGTTGCTCTGTCTTTCCCATCTCTTGCCTAATTCTTCCTGGCAGTGAGCAAGAATGCTTATCATTAAACAAATTTAAAGATGACAACCCTGGCGACTGCTTCCATCTCATCATTTTATTTTTAAACGTTGGATGCTTGCCACGTGCATTTCTTCTTTTCAGCTTATCGTTCCTCTGCAGGGATGCCGGAACTTGAGCTACTGTGTGGCCATCTATGGTATTATAGGCCCAGCATCTTCTAATAGATCTTCTTCCCACGCCGGCCATGTGGTCCCAGCAGGGGTGGCCCGTTTCCCGAACCTCACCCGCTGGTCTCAGTTAGCAGCATCGGACACGGGATGGAACCACAACATACGGAACACAAAACTCTAACTCAACCATCTGCTCTACTGAGAGGATTGCTTATGTGTCGTCAAAGAAAATGAATTCTACCTGCCAACAAGAGTCCAGGGCGGAGAGAACAACCCTCTGCCTCCCTGCGACCTGGTCCCTCTCGGGTCTTGGCTGTTTTTCTCTTCTTTTCATCCTGTGCAGGGAAAGGCAACGGGGCACGCTGCAGGTGAGAAGCTGACGGTCTGGTGGGTGAGCACAGAGATCTGGTGCTGCCTCGTGGCCTGAAGCAAGTCACTGAGCTGATCCTTGTATCTCAGTTTCTTCATCGGGGCGATGGGGGAAATAATCATGTCAGCAGGGCATGGTGGTGCATGCCTGTAATCCTAGTACTTGAGAGGGTGAGACAAGAGAATCGCAGGTTCGTGGCCAGCCTCAGCAACTTAGTGAGAGGGCCCTGTTTCAGAATAAAAAATAAAACAGGGCTGGGGGTGTAGCTCAGAGGTAGAATGCCCCTAGGTTCAACCTCCAGTACCACACACACACACACACAAAGTAATAATGATAATAATAATGATAATGTCAGTCTTGTAGACCTGTTTCAGCTGAATGCGTGGTGAGAAGGCAGATTCAGGTGTGGACCTAGGGCTTGGCTAAAGCTTGATCCTTCCAGGACTTGGTCTTGGCAATCAACCTTTAGGCCTTCCACCTCTCAATGCAAAGGTGTGTGGGTATGAAGGAGCAGGGAGGTGGCCCAAGGCTGCAGAGTCAGGGAGCCAGGGCCAGCAGCAGGGTGGCAACCGTGGACTCTGCTCCCCATGTACCTGGCGCACAGAGCTTCCTATTCCTGGTAAGTCCCCCCTCTGTGCCGGTGGTGTCTTCCACAGTGGGGGAGCTCCGAGTCCCTGGGTGCATGCTCTGCTATCTTCAGCTTGGTGTAGCAGCTCCGCAAAGTTCTGAGTCCTTTGATATTATAAATATTACAAAAACGTAATATGCCAAGTCTGTGAGTCTCATTCCTTTAATAACCATCCAATTGAGACAACCATATTATTATTTTCTTCCCATGCATTCTACTAACTAGTTTGAGTCAGGGTTTTAGCCTTTGCTACCAAGAGAGCCATGACAGTTTAGAAACATGGAAACAGGAGTTCCCCCTTCCCCAAATTGGGTTTTCTCGCCATTGCAGTGAGCATTCTGAAATACTACAAGCAGGCAGCTCTACAGGCAGAATTTCATGTGCCGTCATAGACATTATCTGAGTGTCTCTGGAGAGGTCAGGCAGAGATGGCAGTGCAGGGCGAGCAAGGATCCAGAGGAGAGGAAGGAGCCATGAGCGGGAGTACAGGGCTGGGGAACTTGAGGCCAGGTATGGAGGTGAGGAAGGGGTTGCAGGGAACCTGGCTCTTGCTCTGGGTCCTGGGGAGGAGGGAGCATCGATGACAGAGGTCCTGAACCAAGACAGAGCCAGGCATGTTGCAGCCAGAGACTCTTCCTTCTGTTGAGTGGGAAACGCCACTGAGGGCTCGGGCTGGAGCTGGCGGCGCCATTCTGTGAATATTTCCCACGTGCCCCATTTCTTTTCTGTGCTTTGCAGATGAGAGCGTGGGTATGGAGTCCCACCCATCCCTCACAGGATGCTCACAGGCTTTTTAGCTAAATCCTGCATTATTTCCTCTCCCATTAGAATTCACATGTGTAAGAGGTAGGGCCGGGGTTCAGAATTCTACCAGTTTGTCTGGTTCTCATAACCATGACTTAATAATTACCTCAAACCCAAGGTGGCAAGCCCCGGGGAGATGCTGGTGAGCACAAGTGTAGTTTCTGCCCTCCTGGAGCTCACAGTGGCATGTGTTGGTAACAGTCCACACTTAATTCTTTCTCCTGTTGTCTTCTTTCTATATACTAGTTAGACATAGTGGACTCCCGACCCTCTGGTATTGTGTGGCTTTTAAATCTGCACAAGGACTTTTGTGGTGACATCCCCAGCATGCATTGCCCCATCTCCTCCTACTTGCCCAGCAGCCCCTGATTTTTTGTGACTCTGGATGGGCTGGTCATATCCCTGGCCCAAGGTGGAACGTCACTGAGACCATGCTGAGCCAATCGAGGCATCCCATCGGCTGTCCCAGTTACTGTCCAGGAGTGGGTGTCACTGCTAGCTGTCCTAGTTTTATTGGTTTTTAGGCCTTGGCTAGAAATGCAGAAGCAATGATTCTGACTTCTCTAGGACATGAACGAAGAATCAGGAAGCTCTCTAGCTACTGAACTTGGGACCTGGAGAGAATAAACTTGCTGAGGTTAGAGTTGTCACCAAGAAATGGCACAGATAAGTCAAGAAAGAGAAGCCAGGTCCTGGCGATATCGCTGGTCTCCTAGACCACGCCTTTCCTGAAGCCTCAGTAGATCCGCCTATGGATTTGACAGTCATGACTGCCAGTTTGAGCCAGGCGTCCATGGACATCTAAAGCTTATGGTTTTGGAGGCTCGGTGGCCACAAGCGGCACGGGAAAGGTCCTGTGCGTCCCAGTCTGCTATCCCATCTTTGAGTGATTATAACTCTCCAAATCTCAGTTTCTTTATCTATAAAATGAACAGGCCAGATTGAAATACCAGTAAGGATGACAGTGATTGCCACTTACCAGACACCTGCGACTTGCCATCTGCTCTGCTGAGAGTTTTAGATGAAATATCTCAAGTGTGTGGGGGGGTCCCACAGCCTCATGAAGTAGGACTTTGAGGGACTGACACTGAGAAAGTTCGCGTCCCCTGCGTAAGGCAGAGCCGAGGTTCAATTCAAGCAAATGGCTCGATGGGCCAGATTCTCTTTGTCTTTTTTTTTTAATTTTTTTAGACAAGTTTCTTCAATGCAAACCTACTGTTAGGATGTGTGAGCTCAAGAGGAACTGAGCGACAGCTCTGTAATTCCTCCTTTCATCCCCAGAACCAACCCTAGCAGTCGGCAAAGAGTGGAAGTCCAGGACGTAGCGATTGAATAAATGAACGAATGAATGTGCGGCTAGATGACCTCCAAGCGCCCACCCAGCCCTGGAGTCGCCGAAATCCGCCTCCTGCTCTTTGCCTAATGAAGGCTCCCAGCAGCGTTTCTTGGGTAAAGGGCAAGTCCCCTCTCCTCCTCTGAAGTGACGCTTGCTCCCCCGATTGCCCCCCACTAATGAGGGGACACAGCCCAAGGGGACGGTGTCTCCGGGCTAATTATTTTCCAGCTGCTCTGGCCACACAATTCAAAATACTGAGGCTGTGGCTGGTGTTTTACATCTTGCCACCGTCGCCCTTGTCAACTTCCAAGGGCACGCAGCCATGGCCCGACCGGCCGGCCCCTTCAAGGTCAGCTTGACGGCAAACATACACTTAATTGAGCTGGAGCAATATATTTTTCCCCCTTCGCTTGATGTGCAGGTGACAATACTTAAAATATCGACATGCCTTAATACTTTTAAATTCAGTTGTTTGCTGATCAGCAGCAGCTACTTAAATTGACCAATCTATCCTGCCCAGCCGGAGATCAAGGGATCAGCACTTAATTTCATTCCCTGAATAAAGAATTTTTTTTTATATCCACATGGAAATATCAGAACATGAAAGGTTAAATCAATATGGAGTTTTACATTGCTTAAAGGGCATTTGCATCCAAGCAGCCCTGAATGCAATTCACTTGTTTAATGAATTTTTTATGCTTATTTAATGAATTTCACAAAGGTTTGGTGTTTTTCATAAAATGGATAAGGACTTCCAGTTTTATGAAATAATAAAAATGGAACTGAAGTTATGAAATGAGCAATCTCATTAGCTAGGCATGATATATTCATATGAAAATGTACATGTCTCTGTATTATTGCCTGGTCACCATTATGCGAACAGTGGCTTGTTATAATAGCACGGCAAATATTCCTCTAGTTAAGATATCAAGAAGTGACAGAAGGAAATTGCATTTCTCCCCATTTCTAATAATGACATAATTAATGCTCATTTAAAATAATTACCTGGGCATTGTTTCCCAAGAGTGCTGAGGCCTAACTCAGTGGTAAATGCGTCCTGAGATACTTCTGAACCTCAGTAACTCAAGTGGTGTCCCTCACTTTTTAATTACTTATTTGTCGCGGTAACAGTGATCCCCCGTGCCTTACCATTTTAATGTCTTGCTGCACAAACAGAATATGCAAGACTAATTTTATCAAGAACTGGAAAATATATTGTGCCAGAGAAAGGTGTATGTGAGAGACAGAGAGAGAGAGAGAGAGAGAATTGTTCCTGCTTTGTTTTGGGGTTGTATATTTCTTGGGTGCACTGGCTCTAGTGCCTAACTCGGGATTCATCTTTGAGGTTCAGAGGTTGGAGAGCATACTGGTTGACAATTCAGACTTTGAAACACAGATCTATGCCTTGTGACTGTTTGGCCATGGCCAAGTGACTTAACCTCCCTGGATCTCAGCTGTAAAATAAGGATCGTGCTTGGCAGTTCCTACATCGTAAGGCCGTGGGAAAGGGTAACTGAGCACAGGCGTGTGAAGTGCTGAGCGCAGGGCTGGCACCGGGAAGCACCCCATAGCTTCAGCTGAGGTGTAGGCCGTGCTGGTGAGGCTGCTCCTGGCCTTGCTGCTCACGCTGGCCTAGCGTCTGAACAGAAGTCAGTGTATCAGTGCCAGACAGGGCCGTGCTGGACAGACACAGAACTGCTTCATCTCAGTTTCTTTTCTTACTCAAAAGGACAAGCAGCTGGAGCTCTCCTCTGCCATTCAACACTGAAATCCAACTTGACCACTTTTTTTTTGTGGTACTGGGAATTGAACCCAGGGGCATTCTACCTCTGAGCTACACCTCCAGCCCTATTTTTATTCTTTATTTTTGAAACAGGGTCTCACTAAGTTGTGGAGGGGCCTCACTAAGTAGCTGTGGCTGGCCGCAAATCTGAGATCCTCCTGTCTTGGCCTCCAAAGAACTGGGATTACAAGTGTGCGCCACCATGCCCAGCTTATCTTGACCACTTTAACAAGAACAGTACAAGCCAGGTGTGGTGGCACACACTTGTGATCCCAGTACTTGGGAGGCTGAGACAGGAGGATTGCAGATTAGGGGCCAGGCTCAGCAAGTAGTGAGACTCTCATCAACCTAGTGAGACCCTGTTTCAAAATAAAAATAAAATATGGATGGGAGTGTAACTCAGAGGTAGAATGCCCCTGGGTTCAATCCCCACTACCACACACACACACACACACACACACACACACACACAATAAATTAAGAAGAGTACAACCAAATTCACTCTGGCGCCTCCGATGTTACGAGTGGGCACCCTCAGGTGAACATTTAACATTTTAGTGAGCATGCTTGGGGCACCCGGTGGGTGCTGGTCACTGTCAGAAGGGCCCCGGGAAAAGGGAAAGGCCCGCTCCTCATTCTCAAGGAGTTTGCATGTAGGTAGGGTAATATGAACCAGCAGGATACGTTTTTATTACCAATGAAACTCTTACACCTGTATAATGCCCTTTCAAGAATCACATAAGTAGTCGCACCTGCTGATTTTAGGACTCTTGGCTATAGACTGAAATATTTTTTTTTCTGGATCTAGAGAGGTACTTTGCATCGTGGTTAGCAAATTGGTCCCTGCAGTTAGAATTGGATCTCAGGGCTGGATCTACAATGTCCTAGCTGTGTGGCCTCCTGCAAGTCACTTAACCTCTCTGGGCACCAATTTCCTCATCTTCTGAATGGATGATGACCCACTAAATTTTCTTTCCTCCAACACCAAAATTTACTGTATGTCTAATGTGCCCATATTCCAGGTGGGAACCAGAGTTGAAGAGAGAACTAATGGAAGATGCTGCCCCCTAGTGGTCGAGATGGGTAACTCAAAACTTCACACAGTGGAGGTAAGGTACTCCTGGTAGTGGTGGGGGTTGGTACATTTTTTACTTTATCAATTGTTTTCTTTTTTAATGTTGGGGATGGAGCCCAGGTCCTCGTGCATGCTAAGCACAAACTCTACCACTAAGCTACACCCCCATCCCTGCTTTATAATGTTTTAAATAAAAATGAAAAGCCACAAGCCATATGACTCATTAGAATTTGAGTTATTTCTGCTATTTTCCATATTTACTCCTGGAGCACTCCAGCTGCCTGTGTTCTGGATTGAAAAAGAAAGTGAGCTACCTACCTCAGAGTATTTATCTGTGTGGGTGCATGTGTGCTTGTGTGTGTAAACAGTTGGTCTCCATTGTGTGTGTGTGTGTGTGTGTGTGTGTGTGTGTACAATTGGCCTCTGTGACTATGGATTGCACTTCCAAAGATTCAACTAACTGAGGATCAAATGTGAGACTATAATGCACCAATAAAAGCATATAAAATATTTTTCAAAAAATGTGCCTACACTGAACATGTGTGGATATTTTCCTGTCATTATTCCCTATATAATACAGTATAACAGCTATTTGCATAGCATTTACATTACACTGGATTATAAGTCATCTAGAGATTATTTAAAGTATACAGCGGGATGTGTATAGGTTCTGTGTAAATGCCACGTCATTTTATATAAGGAACTTGAGCATGAACAGATATAGTATCCCTGGGGGTCCTGGAACCAGTCCCCTAGGGACATTGAGGGATGATGTATACAGTATATTATTTATACTTTTGTATGATATACACATAGTTTTCAAAGCAGGACCATCTTATACTCTCAGAAGAGTTACCAAATATCCAGAAAGTATGACTTTCTATCTGATTCCAATATCTAGTCTACTGTATTTAGAATAATAAATAATGTTCTTTCCCATATAAAATCACCTTAATATCAGTTTTAATGACAATAAAAATACCCAATTTCTTCCTCTTTTCCCCATTTTTCTACTAATATTAGGATGAATATTTTGATACTATGACACTAATAAACTCAACACTATTTCTTTAAACACAGGTCTCTGTGCTCCCAAGGTCAGAGACCCTTCTGAGACGGACACCCTCCTTCCTAGGGTGCCCCCTCCAAAGCCCCGGTTCTTGGTCTGGATGCACAGCAGACAGGCCCAGGGAACTCGGGACAGTCCACCTGCAGCTCTCAGATGTGGGGGAGGGGCTGGCATCTATGTAGTGAAAACAAAACCCTTCTCCTTCTGATCTGCCCCTTGAGAGAAGCCTTGGTTCTGAAGCCTGGCACCAATTCTAAATTAAAGACGTGGGAGTAAAGACTCACCTTCACGTCGCGCTGCCGGGTTTAAAATCCGCCTTCATTCATAACCCTTTGCTCATCACAGCAGCCCCTCAGGGTAGATAATAACCTACTTTACACCACCACACGGGAAGATGCTCAGGTGCACAGATCAACTCCCCCATCCCAGTTTCACTTCCGTCCCCCACGCTGGCACTGCAGGTGCTCAGACCCAAACCTGGGGGTCCTCTCCGACTTTCTCTCCCCCTCTCTCGGCCCCTCATCAGTAAGTCCTGCTGGCTGTCCCACTGGAGTCTGTCCACTGGCCGCTTCTCCTGGGGCTCACGTAGTGCTGGCCATGCACTGTGTAGGTGCGTCAGCTGGCGCCTGAGCTGGCCGCGGCCTCCCCTCCCACTCTTCATCCCTCCCTGCTGCCAGCAGAACCAGGAGGAGGCTTCTGAGATGCCGATCAGACCAAGGGGGCCTTTGCTCAAACCCACCAGAAATTCAAGGGTCCTGTGTTTCCTCTCATGAGTGGAAATTAGAAATAAAAAGAACCTCATGACAACAGAAGGGAGTCCTGGAGAGCAGAGGAGAGCACCAGGGAGAGGGCGGAGAGGAGGGAAAGGGCAAGTACCAGGGAGTGAACTGGACCAAATTATGTGACGTGCGTGTGCCAACAGGTCACAATGAATCCCACTATTATGTACAACTATAATGCACCAATTAAAAATAGCCATTTCATTCAAAATAAAAGCCTACATTCTTACAGCAGGCAGGCAGGCAGGCAGGCAGGCAGGCAGGCAGGCAGGCAGGCAGGGGGTCTCTCTGAGCCCTGCTCCTTCCCACTCCCCTGGGCCTCACTTGGCTCCAGACACCCAGGCACTCTGCCACCTGTGCGCTCCCCTGGCCTGCCCTGAGCTCGGAGCCCTCCTTCACAGAGACCTTCCTGGCCCCTCACCCGAGGACGCCCACCTCTCCTTTACTGTTCTTCCTGGTGACTGGATCTCTGGGCATAGCCCACGCTGGTGAGAGTCCTTGTTCATGGTCTGTCTTCCTTCCCCGCTCTAGCTGGTGGCCCTGGGCTGTAGAATGGCCAGTGCACTGTTTCCGTCAGCAAGCCCCCCCTCTTCCCTTCCCCCAAGTCCCTTCCACTATTCTACGGGTCTCCTCATTTCTCTGAAGTCCCTTCTGTTTCCCAATTCCCCCTAGCTTCCATGTTCCAGAGCAAACATACGACCCTTCACTCTCTGAGACTGGCTGATTTCACTTGGCATAATATTCTCTAGATCCATCCATTTTCCTGCAAACGTTGTCATTTTGTTCATAGCTGAGTAAAATTTCACTGTGTGCATAGACCACAGTTTTGTAGTCCATTCATCTGTTGATGGACACATAGACTAGTTCCATGATTTGGCTACTGTGAATTGTGCTGCTATAAACATGGATATGCGTGTGTCGCTATAACATTCTGACTTCGGTTCCTTTGGAAAGGCCCCACCACTTGGCCTGCAGTGGTATGACTGGGTCATGGGGCGGTTCCCCCTCCTGGTCTCCTGAGGAATCTCTACACCGATCTCAATAGTGGCTGCACTCATTTCCAATCCCACCAACGGTGCACAGGCTTTGCTGATGTATAATTGCAATGCACTAATAAAATAGTCAAAAGGAACAGGTGGAAACACGAAGGACGAGGCCCAGGAGAGCCTTTATTCAGTGTCTGGACCGATTTCCCTGTCCACCCCATCCTGGTGCCGGGACTCATGAGCTGAAAATTGACGCTGTGTGGCCACAGACCTGTCCTGGCTGCAAGGTAGTCTGATGGACAGATGCATCCGTTGAACTCATCACGCTTTAGCAAATCATCATATGTCTCATTTACCTCAATAGAAGAGTTTTCAAGACAAAATTAAAGACAATAAGACTATTTAATCCTTGACCCTTTCCCTCCCATTCACCCCGGCCCCTCAGAGCAGTCATCTATGAAGTTCGATTTGATGAGATCTCCCTTTAATGGAGTTCTACTGGGCATCCTGTTTGGTGTGTTGAGCAAGCACCTCTCTGTGCTTAGTGCCAGCAGGGCTGGAAGGCCCAAAAGAACACGAGGAGGCCTGTGCCCTGCGGGTGCTGACAGGGCCAGTGGGGAGAGAGACAGACACTCACCACTTACTGCCCCAGCCAGGACCAAGAGCCCGCTAAGCGGAGGTGACAGCCTTGTGCCGGTGCCAGGAGGGTCCATGACATCACCAGCTCTTGCTTGGTCCAATTTATCACCACCATTATTCCTAATCTAATAATAATTTCTATGAGGCCTGCCTTCTTTGGTATCAAAGGCTTATTTTTCTACCGCCAAAATGAATGATAAAAGAAAGCAAGTCATTGGGAATGAAAAGCAGTTGTGCCTGCGATGGTGGAGGGGCAGGGGCTCTTCCTGGGAGGGGGGCTTGCGAGTGTTTCTTTGAGGACCCAGTCCCCCCTTCCCCTTCCCCACCGGGACCTCCTCCAGCATAACACCACGGCATATGTAAAAATCAAAGTCACATTGAGCCCGTCTCTATCAGCTTTGCCATTTAATGTTTAACATCTGGGAGGGAAAATGTCCCGAAGCCTTTGAAAATAAATGAAGACATGCATTCCAGGTTTGTGGTGGGACTCGCGGGCAGGACTGGCACTTCCCATGTTACCAAGACCCAGCCGGCCAAGGTGCCCGTGCCACCCACGGCAGGCCCTCGGTGGGGAGTCCTGGGGGCTGGTTTGCCTCTACAGGGTTCCTGGATTTCAAAGGCGGCTTGACATGGTGCTGGGCTGGCGTTTTCCAGCCCTGCATTGCTGGGTTCCGTTAGCCCTGAATCCACACCGCCACATTTGTCAAACAAATCTCAAGTCATTGGGCACAATGAACCCACCATTAGATTTTAGGGGAAACATTGAAAATGACTAGAGATATAATTGAAAGGAAGTTTTTGTCCTTTGTGATGTCTCATTAACAACATTCACATATTATATTTCATTTTCACAAATGAAAATGCCCATGGATAGTCAGAGACTGGGAAGGGTGGAGTGAGTCCAGGTTTTAGTGCCCCCTTACCTGTGGTTTTGCTTTTCAAGGTTTAATTTCCTGCAGTCTGAAAATATTACATGGGAAATTCCAGAAACAAGCAATTTGTAAATTTTTGTTTGCTTGTTTGTTTTGGGTACTGGGGATTGAACCCAGGGGTGTTCTGCCTCTGAGCCAGCCCTATTTTATTTTATTTATTTATATTTATTTATTTATTTATTTATTTATTTATTTATTTATTT
>PVJS01006948.1:0-57840 GCA_004027185.1 Glis glis
GAAGATCTTAGAAGATGGAAAGATCTCCCATGCTCTTGGAAAGGCAGAATAAATATCATCAAAATGGCCATTCTTCCAAAAGTGATCTACAGATTCAATGCAATACCCAATTACCAAAGTCATTCTTCACTGATATAGAAAAATCTGTCCTTAAATTCATTTGGAACAACAAAAAACCCAGAATAGCCAAAGTAGTTCTCAGCAACAAGAACCATACAGGAGGCATCACAATACCTGACTTCAAACTATACTACAAGCCATAGTAATAAAAACAGCATGGTATTGGCACAAAAGCAGACACAGAGACCTATGGAGCAGAATAGAAGGCTCTGAAACAATCCCATACACCTACAGCCAATTGATTTTTGACAAAGGGGCTAAAAACAGCCACTGGAAAAAAGGTAGCCTCTTCAACAAATGGTGCTGGCAAAACTGGCTAACCATACGCAGAAAAATTGAAATAAACCCCACTTTCTCACCTTATACAAGAGTCAATTCAAGATGGATCAAAGACCTAGAAATCAAACCAGAGACCTTGCAGCTACTCGAAGAGGGCATAGGCCCAACACTTCAACACATAGACACAGGTAAACACTTCCTCAACAAGACCCCAAAGGCACAGGACACTAAAATGAGGATCCATATGTGGGATTGCATGAAACTAAAGAGCTTTTGTGCAGCAAAGGAAACAATCAAGATCCTTAACAGAGAGCTGACAGAATGGGAGAAGATTTTTGCCAGCTACTCCTCTGATAGAGGACTCATATCTAGAATATACAGAGAACTTAAAAAAATCACCACTAGAAAAACAAATAACCCAATCAAAAAATGGGCAAGTGAACTAAATAGACACTTCACAGAAGAAGAAATACAAATAGCCAATACATGTATGAAAAAATGTTCAACATCATTAGCAGTCAGAGAGATGCAAATAAAAACTACCCTGAGATTTCACCTAACCCCAATTAGAATGGCAATCATTAAAAACACAAACAACAACAAATGCTGGTGAGGATGTGGAGAAGTAGGAACTCCAATACACTGTTGGGGGGATTGCAAATTAGTGCAACCACTTTGGAAAACAGTGTGGAGGACCCTCAGAAGAATGGGAATGAACCTACCATATGACCCAGCAATATCACTTCTAGGCATCTACCCCAAAGAACTAAAACCCAACTACCAGACTAATGCATGTGTATCTATGTTTATAGTTGCACAATTGACAATTGCCAAACTTTGGAATCAGCCAAGGTGTCCATTAACAGATGAATGGATTACAAGACTATGGGATATGTACACAGTGGAATTTTACGCAGCCATAAGGAAGAACAAAATTACATCATTTGCAGGGAAATGGAGAGAACTAGAGAACATTATGCTAAGTGAGATTAGTCAGTCACAAAGAGTGAAAAGTCGGATGTTCTCCCTAATATGTGGAAGCTAGGGAGAATGGGACTTAGAAGGGACTCCAGACAAAGAAGAAGAAAACTTTAGATGAACAAAGAAGGTGACCTAACTGAGGGAGTTGGGAGGGGGATGGAGGGAAACACACTAAAGCACATGATGTACATACACAAACTTATAAGACTCAATCACTATGCAGAGCACGAAAGGGAGGGAAGGGGGAAGGAATAGGTTGGGATTTGAGGGCGGGCTAAATGAGCAATGTGTGCATGCATACTTCCGATACCCTGACACTTATCAAAATGTATAACTACAATGCACCAATAAATGAATATATATATATATATATATATATATATATATATAAAGAAATTGGAATAAAACACAAGTTGTTGAATTAAAAAAAGCTAAGTCATGCTTTAATCTTAAATACTTTCTATGCATTTTTGTGTCTGGGTTTTTGCTCACATTATTCCAACTGCCTGGTAACCCTTTCTGCCCTTCTCTGCCTGTAAAGTATGATTCATTGATTCATTTCTCAGTGTCAAGTTAAAATGTCACTTTTCTCTCAAGTGCTTTTTGCCTTTTGGTACCAAGAGCACTTCGCTAGTGGTTCCATTCTACTTCTTTGTTTCAGGGGTTCTTCTAATTCATAGGGTATTCCACAGTTTTGGGGTGTGTGTATCTGTCCTTTTTTCTTGAGGACAGGGAAGGCTTTAATTGGCTCTGAAAATTTCCTTAGTAGCTGGCACTGTGCTGGCTAAAGTGCTGACTGCCTAGCTATCTACAAAATGATTGAGTATAGTAGGTACTAAATGAAACGTGGTTGATATTATAAAAAATCAAGGCCCCTAACCTGTGAGAGTTTAGAACCTTAGACAAATCTTGATATGGATAGAAACACAAGGAAATATAGAAGAAATACAAAAAAAAAACCCATAAAAATTAACAAGAGCACCTACAAAGCGAGTCATTAAATAAGGAATTTATATAAGGACTAGGACACTGAACCAGGAATGATCACAGTGCATCTGACATTTTTCATGAGACCTATACCACCCTTTTTGGTAACGTTTACCAAACACGAATAAGGTGACCCCTTGGACATAGCTTGCCCAGTGAGGCCCAATTAGGACAAATCTTCCTACGAACTCTTGAAGTTATTCAGCTTGGAGTTTATGAAGGCAAGAAAAATAGTAATGAATGATTAGATGCAGAGTGAGATGGAGAATGTATTTTAGTAATGTGTGTGCGTGCGTGTGTGTGTGTGTGTGTGTGTGTGTATTCAGAAAATGGCAAATTATAGGAAGACCATCAGCTTCTTCTCAGAGAAACTCAAATTTGGTTTTAGCCTGTCATTTGGAGTTTCCCTTAGCAATTGATTTATTGGCACTGGGGATTGAACCCAGGGACATTCTACCTTCGAGCTAAACCCCCAACCCTTTTTATTTTTCATTTGGAAATAGGGTCTTGCTAAGTTGCTGAGGTTGACCTCGAACTTGTGATCCTCCTTTCTCAGCCTCCCAAGTACTGGGATTATGGGCATGTACCACCACACTCGGCTCCTTATCAACTTACCTCACCTGTAAAATGACAATAATAATGAGTTGTGTAGAACCAAAGAGAATATTTATTTTTTAAAATATGAAGCACAGTTCCCAGCATTGCAGAGGTGCCCCTTCTCCTACTTTCTCCTTTTATTGCAGTTCTAGGGAAAGTCTTGGAAGACCCTGGGCAGGACAGCCTGGGATAGACCAGTCTCTATCCTGCCCCTCCTCTGTCACCATCCAGGTATTTCCTTTACATCCTTGCTAGTCCTCTCTGGGCTGACCACTCCTGGAATCACTGTATGCTAATGCTAGAGCCCTTCAGATTGTAAGGGCTACATGTTCAGTCTTTAAGAACAAAGGCTTTTTATCTGCCACCCCAGGGTCAGTTGTTCCTGCTATTTCTGGCATTAGTCACAGTTTCAGAGAAATTTGAAATGAAAGAAAGGTAGGGGGCAGGACTCTCCTGTGGGTGCCCTTCGGGGCCACTGGAATGTATGTGCATGCCTTTGCCACATTGTGGTTAGTTGGTTGGCTGTGAATTTACAGTCTATGTGGCTTTGGGTGAGAAAAAGAACATCTTTTAAAAACCAATACCTGCTGGAAAAAATCTCCCCTAGTTACTCAAATGTCTCTTTATAGCTGTTTTCTCTCCTGAGGTTATAGCAGTTAGAATTAAAAGCTGTAATTTTAACTTCAAGGCAAAGTTATTATCCCTGGGCTTTGTTATTTGTTTTGTATGTGATACATGATTGAATTTAAATATTGTGAAAACAAATGCATAAATGTTTAAGTGATGTACATTCAAGGAAGTTGTGAAGCTTTGTACTGTGTAAACTATGATCACAGCTTTTGTTAAAATTGGTGCATTGTTATTACACATCATAGTGAATTTCAAAGTAATACATTTATATATGCACACCACATCACTTAGTGGATCACAGCTTATATATAGAAAAGAAATAAGGAAAACATCCTAAAATGTTAGTAGTGAGTTGTCTGTAGGTGGTAAAACTATGAGTAATTTTTTTCTGTTTTAAATTTTTCTATTTCTATATGTTCTACTTTTTGATCATGTTCACATATTACTTCTAAAATGAAGAAAGTAAATATATATGTATATGCGTATGCATGTGTGTATATATTTAAAACAAAGTTGCTTTATAAAGGGACTTGTCAGTAGGAACTGGTTGTGTATGCAACATGTTCTAGGCGATTGTTGGAATGGCCTTTTCTTTGTGTTCACAACTCAGGGGAGTGGGATACTGCCTTTGTCACTAGACAGATGTGAACTCATGCAGGTGTCTTTACCTGTTTCTTCGCCAGGAAAACAGGACAGTCACATCTATATTTTTGCGTTGTTGTGAAGTACAAATGAAAATATGATGAGAAACGTGTGTGTGTGTGTGTGTGTGTGTGTGTGTGTGCGTGGTACTGGGGATTGAGCCCAGGGGTGTTCTACCTCAAAGCTACACCCCAGACCTATTTTATTTTTTATTTTGAAATAGGATCTCAATAAGTTGCTGAGTGCCTTGCTAAGTTGCTGAGTCTGGCCTCTAACCTGCGATCCTCCTGTCTTAGCCTCCCAAGTACTGGGATTATAGCCATGCAACACCACACCTGGCTTGATGAGAAAAATTCTTGAGAAATCATAGAGTATTAGTCAATAAAAAGTATTATTGATGATGAAGCAAGCTTGTAGGACTTAATAAGGGCAGTTTTGCAGGAGGAGAAGCTGAAGGTGTGAGTACAGAGGGAGGAAGGCTTTCAGTTGACTTACCTTGATGTCTCTAGATGGGTTTTTCCACTAGTAGTATATATTGTCTAGAATGTTTTTTTTTAGCATCTAGCACAGCCACATCTTGCTTCTTTAAAGGAAATCTAAATGAGCCGCCATTTATTGCAGCAGAGTGAGGTTAAGTGGGAGAAGAAAGTAGAGTGACTTATGATAGCAAAACAAATCAGAGCTAAAAGCAGAGCTGAAATTTATTGAGTGCCAGGGATTGTTTTAAGCTCTAATTTGATCCTTAAAATATACCTAGAAGGTGAGTGCTTTTATTATTTAGTTTTGGCAGATAAGGAAACTGAGGCAGAGAGGTGAATTCCCTCTCCACACTCTCCTCACTAGAAAGTGGCAGAGCTGAGATTTGAACCTAAGTTGTCTGGCTTCAGAGCCCGCTCTCTACCTTGGGGCTGGCTCTGTGCATTAGAAGGCTCAAGTTGGCGGTAGTTAGTGAGACAGAGTAGACAGCTCATCAAATAGGGCAGAGTTCATTTTGGTTGTTCATTTAGTGTTCATTTTGTCTTTCTTATTCAATAGGCTTTTGGGAACAATCAGAGAGCATTATATTTGCACATTTATTCTGAGAGCAACCCTAAAATGGAATCAATTATAATCCTTCAATTTATACATGAAAATAACCAAGAATGAAATATTTGCATAAAATCAAAGTTACTTCTTGACAATGGGAAATCAAATTCCAGTCTGACTCTTTAACTTGCGTTTCAAATTTCAGGGTTACACTGCCACCTAGTGCAGAGAAAAACGTTTACATAGTCCATGGAAGCTAGCCAATGCATACACAATTGCATAGGGAGCAGCATAAAACAATATATATTTAGGTTTTTTTTTATTAAAGAGAAAGGGATTTCAGAATTAAGGGCCTTCTTATATTTTATTGCTAAAGGTTAACATGCAACCCAGGAGCACAATTTTATTAATAATATTATGTTGAAACACGATCATAGTGCAGAAGAGAAAACAGGTTTTTGTACTTCATGCTGCCATGTAAATTTTCTTAGTAGATGTCCAGGAAAGAAATGATCACATGGGTTTTTTTATGAGCCCAAATGTTCTCAGGAGGGCCTATGGATTCTAGTGATAATTATTTTTAAAATTTCTTTAGCAAATACTTATTATGTTCGTACAGTCTGTGAGTCAATACCAGTTGTAGCAACTTAGGGGGTTTGAAAACATGACCTGTAAGAGCAGCAGTTCTTAGTAGACCAGGAACACTAGCATCACATGGGAGCTTATTAGAAATGCGAATTCTCAGACCTGCTTAAACATCCTGAGTTTGAAACTCTGGGAGTGGAACCCAATAATCTGTCTTTTAACAAGCCATTCAGGTGATTATAATATAGCACTGGGCTCCACTGTTAGAGAGGCTTTTACAGTATGTAGAAAAATATGCTGATGGGTTGGTGAGTGTGGTTTATTGGAAGGAGCAAAAGAGGCTTAGGACATGAATCAGTGGCTGTTAACTTGAAGAATCACATGTTAGCAAATGCTAACTATGGGGAGGAATTGCTTTTTATTTTCCTTGGGGAAATGGAAATGCTCAAGCAAAAGCAATACACTGAAAGGCATGGGGGTGGGGAGGGTTTTAATGTAAACACATCTTTGTATTATTGTTTCATGGAGAGAGCACATTTATTGGTGTGTGATTTCAGAGAGAAATGGCTATTGCCATGGGGCTCTATTTGTTTGCTGGAGATGATTAGGCTACAATTACAAGTATAGAACCAAAATAAGCAGATTAAAAATAGGACTTTGATTGTGGCGAGATTTCTTTACAGTACAACTGAGCCCAGTGCAAGTCTGTGGGAGTCCTAGTTTTAGCAACTCTCTGTTAATCAGCTTCTCAGCCAGAGATTTCTATGATACATTTTAGGCTCTAGCTGAGGCTAATTTGCAGCATCCTCACACAACTGGTATGTGCCTGCCACTAGGCATTTTGGGTATCTTATTTCAAAAGATAGATGGAATAAAGCTTAATACTACATACCATAGGAAGCTAGTTTTAGAAATGTCTCTTTATTAGTAATTAAATATAGCCAGGTGTGGTGGTGCACGCTTGTAATCCCAGTACTTGGGAGGCTGAGACAGGAGGATCGCAGGTTCGTGGCCAACCTCAGCTACTTAGTGAGGCCCTCTGCAACTTAGTGAGACCCTGTTTCAAAATAAAGAATAACAAATAGGACTGGGGTTGTAGCTCGCAGGTAGGGCTCAATCCCTAGTGCCACACACACACACAAAGTAATTAAATATGAAGGTCCTGGCATCTTTAAGGTTACTTAAATATTAAATTAACATTAAAATGTTGGGTGAAGTTTGTGGTTACTTTACTCAGAAGAATATTTTCAAAATGATGTAGTCATGTCAAAACTAAGGAACTTAGTTTTATCTTGTGTCCCAACTATTATACCCCTTATCAGGAAATAAGAGGGAAAATATCTCTTGGCATTTCAAGTGCCTACTGTATTCTAACCCAATGTTTTCCAAACCATGGGTTGCAACCCATGAGCTGGTTGTGAAATTGATATGTTGAGTACTAAAAAAATGAAATGACTAAAATAGAAAGTGCATCACATTTACATGGATAAAGCTTTATTTTCTGAAGCTTTTGCTTCAGTTGTGTGTATGGATGCACACTGATTAAATCTATCCAACCCATTCTTCAAGGAACATCAGAACCATCTTTCTAACAACACATCTAAAAAATCATTCTTGGCCTCAAACTCTTCTCTCAGTTCCTTATAACAACCAGAATAAAGTTCAAACTCTTTCAATGTCATTCAAGATCCCTTACCCCAGTTCTTTTCCTGTGGTCCTTCTACGTGGCATTTCATAAAATGACATCACCATCTGCAGAGTTGCTCAAGCTGGATGTGGTGGCCCACACCTGTAATCCCAGTACTTGCAAGGCTGAGACAGGAGGATCACAGGTTACAGGCCAGCCTCAGCAATTTAGCGAGACCCTCAGCAACTTAGTGAGACCCTGTTTCCAAATGAAAAATATAATAGGAGCTGGGTGCGGTGGCACATGCTTGTAATCCCAACACTTGGGAGGCTGAGATAGGAGGATCTCAGGTTCGTGGCCAGTCTCAGCAACCTTGTGAGGTCCTCCACAATCTAGTGAGACCCAGTTTCAAAATAAAAAAATAAAACAGGGCTGAGGGTGTAGCTCAGAGGTAGAATGCTCCTGGTTCAACCCGTAGTACCATAAAAAAAAATAGGGCTGAGGGTGTAGTTTGGAGGTAGACGGTCCCTAGTACCACCAAGAAAAGAGAAAAATAAAAACTCACCACTTCAAAACAGCCTTACCTGACCTCTCAATCCAGATCAGTCTCTAAACCTCTCATTAGCAACATTGCCCACGATTATATTTTTCATTAGCATTCCAAGTGAAATTTTGTTCATTCTTGTAAATGCCTTTAATATCTGCCTTCCGCCAGCGTATAAGCAACGTGTGGCAGGGACCTGGTCTTTTTCTGCTGTATCTCTAGTGCTGGGATCAGTTAAGGGTTCATGGTAGAAGAGCATCACTAGATATTTACCAAATGAAAGTTCTAGAGTTCCTGAACTAAACTTCGTATTCCCCAGTGCTCCTGATTACCTTTTTGCCATGGCATCTGCTGTTTCCTCTACCTAAACTATGCTCTGCCCACTTACTCTCATGGTAGGCTTTCATTCATTCTTTGAGACTGCATCTCCTTTATGAAAGATTTCCCAGTGCCTTTGGACTGAGTTCATTCACACTTGTGCTCAGTGATGCTACAGTCATTTTTATTCTCACTATCTCGGTCATTTTCCATTCCCTGCGAGGCTGTGAGTTTCCTCAGGGCGCAGCTGTGCTTATTCATGCTTCTTTGTCTCAACTCCTTGCATTTGGTTGGTACATAGAGTTATTCAGTAAGTATTGAATGATTGAATAAATGCAAGAAAATGGGTGATAAAGAAAGAGGTGCTCTCTGATTTAAGTAAATAACTTTTTTATTTTTAGAAAGGGAGAGAATAGTGTGTATATATATTCTGGACGATAGTGTGTGTATAGGGTTGGGAGTTGAGAGGGCTGAAAATAATTATTCTGTAAAATACTTCCACGTATAAAATAGATTCTTTTAAATGTCAAGTTGTCTTAGTGCATTTACAATCTGATGTCACTGACCAGATTCCCTTTCCACATGGGTCGTCAGAGCAGAACAGTTAAAGAAAGAAAACAGTGTCAAAGATGAAAAATCTTATGTGCCTTTGATTTCAGTGTACAACCTGACCTAGATCAGAATAGTGTGGAGTTTGCTCTGCTCTCTGTGAAATTCTAATGTCATGTTAGGAAATATGATTAATAAAAAAATGTGATTGAGGGAGGAGAAAAAGGTATCCTTGAAGACTGCATATATCTTTATTTTCTCAGACTTACATTTTTTCTTAACAGAGCTGTTGCTTGCTCTCTACCATCTTAAATAAAACCACCAAGAAGGAAAGAAGTCAAATCACTATGAGCAGACCTATTTTTCCTACCATTCATTTATATTTTATTAAAAGGTCCCCTCAAGCTGGGTGTAGTGGTGCATATCTGTGATCCCATTGCTTGGGAGGTTGAGACAGAGGAGGAATTGTGCAGCTGGGGACCCGCTGAGAGCATGAGGTCACCAAGTAAGCCAACCCTAGATCCTGTCTCAACCTCCCAAGCACTGAGATTAATCCATTGCACCTCTCATATAAATCCTGATTGGCCTAAACAAATAAGATAGACACTGGCCATTTGTAGTCCTGTCCTGAGCCAGGATGACTGCTCCAGGGAATGGGAATTTTGATAGACAAAGGAGAATGACAGGGTCTTGTGGAAAGCCCCCAATAGCATGAGGGAATAGAAGTCCTTATGTGAGAGGAAGACGACCCCAACAGGTGGGCCGTGAGTAGATGAGGGTGCGGAAGAACAGACGTTAAAGTCTGCCTTGTTCAGAGTTCACTCAGAAAACTGAGGAAGGCAGAAGACAAAGAACTTTCTTGAAAGGAAACAAACAAATGAAGAAACAGTTATTTGTTTTATAATTAGATGAAAAACCAAATCAGTTAAAAAATGAAATAATGAAAATTCAAGGAAACAAAACCACCTCAGAACTACTTTGTGCTAAACATGACTTATTGAGATGATTGGCTCTTCTGATCCTGAGAGTCTCTGTTTTCAGATTTGACTCCCATGACCCCCCAGGCCATCCTGCATGGAGGGGACATGAGCCTTGGGGTTCTGGTGAGAGGCCTGGGCATGTGTGATAGTGCTGGTAAACCTCTCTTCATGTCTGTGATCCCAACAACTCGTCGATTTGTTTATGAAGAATAACATGTTGCTTAGTTCCAGGTATAATCTGTTCAACTCTAATAATCTCAGAGTTTAAGAGGAAAAAACAACTAGGTGGCTTGATGTCACATTTTTTTTTTTTTGGCACTGGGGATTGAACCCAGGGGCATTCTACCTCTAAGTTATACCCCCAACCCTATTTTTTATTCTTTATTTTGAAACAGGGTTTCACTAAGTTGCGTAGGGCCTCACTAAGTAGCTGAGGCTGGCCGCGAACCCGGATCCTCTGGTCTCAGCCTCCCAAGTACTGGGATTACAAGTGTGCGCCACCACGCCTGGCTTGATGTCACATTTTATCAAGATTTCCAGTTGGGAATGGGGCCGCATGCTTATAATCCCAGTACTTGGGAGGCTGAGATAGGAGGACCTCAGGTTTGAGACCAGCCTTAGCAACTTAGCAAGAGTCTCAGCAACCTAGTGAGACTCTGTTTCAAAATAAAAAAAAAATAGAACTTGGTGTATAGTTTGGAGGTGGAATGCCCCTGGATTCAATCCCCCCCCCCCCACACACACACACAAAGAAGATTTTCAGTTACGGAGCAGAAAGACTAACATGCACTGAGTAATAGCTGTGCAACTTTGAATAAGTTACCGCATTTTTTGTGCCTTATCTGGCAAATAATGATAATTTTAGTCTTACCTTATCGGGCGGTTGTGAGAATTAAATGTCACTAGGCTTCAAGAACTGTCAATAGAGGTAAACACATAATGAAGTGTTAGCCATCCTGACAAAAAGCATGACAAGGAATGACCACTTGGTGTTAGACCTTTTGCTAATCTAGTTTAGTTCTCTATATAATTGTTTTCATGTAAGTATTTTCAACCTGTTTTATAGTTAAAGCAATTGAGTTCTGGAGAGGTTAACTAACTTGCCGAAGGCTAAAACACTAGTAAGTTTCAGAACAAATGAGGATTCAAACCAGTTGATGGGCAGCAGGCTCCCCTGAGTTCCCACACCTCTGCCTAGACCCACAGCCCTCTAAAAGCTTCCACTGTATTCCTATAGCTGTTCTGAAAGCATCCACTGTATTCTTATAGCAGGTCTAAAAGCATCTACTGTATTCCTATAGCAGCTTGCCTGGATCTTTCTGGTGAATTCCCCCACATCCTGATTTTATTATTTTCTTTTCAGCAAACTTTCCCCGTTGATCCCTCCTCCAGTATAACCTTGTTAGCTTTGAGGACACACCCCTGGCCAGACCTGGACTTACAGGGCTCTCCCCACCCCTTTCCTCTGCTTCACTTTAAAGTGTCACCAGATGCCTCTGGTTCACTTCCTTTGCTTTTAGCCCTCAGAGGGGCAGCAGGGACCAAGGCTGGGTCCAGAGACCAAGAGTGACAGCAGAGGTGCCTTGGGGGAGCAGTGACTCTCTTTCAACCCCTTCTTTATAGGGGCTGTTGGCAACCAAGGAGAACCTACTGGGAAAATGAAGAACTGCTGGTAAGACTGTGACTCGGAAAGAGTGGAGGGGAGACTGGGCTGGGGTCCTGGGAACCAAAGGTGTGTGTTTTTGCAGTGGTAGTAGAATGAGAGGAGGTGAGAGATAGCAGAGAGAGTGAGAGAGTCAGAGGTAGAGACAGATGAGAAAGTAAGACAAGAGAGCAAGCATGAAAGATACAAAAGAGGCAGAGGAAAAGGGAGAAGGAAACAGCACAGAAAGAGAGAGAGAGAGGCAAAAAAAAGAGAGATAAAAGAAAACAGGCACAGGGAAACAGGTACAAAGATGGTGAAATTGTGAGATACTGAGAACATGAAATCAATAACACAATAGGGACAATGGGAGCCAGAAACGTGTAAATTCATTAAATCTTTAAGTAAGGCTCCAAGGTCTAAATGAAGCAGATATTCTATATTGAGATTTGATCACCTACATTAATCATGTTTACCAGGTTTAAAAGTATGAAAATTCCCATCTGGAGGGATTCTGGAATCATTTTTCTTCTCCCCTCTTTAGGAAGATTCCAGTTTTCTTATTTGTATGCAGTTTCCTGGGACCCTGGGCATCTGCGACTGTCAAGCGTCGCCCAAGTAAGGGCCATGGTTTCTGAATTTTGAAATGTCACTTGTTCCCAGAAACAGGCGGGATTGTGACCAAACTGGGGTGTGACTGAGTGAAGACTGAGTGGTCCTTCACACGTTTACTCTTCAAGCCTGCTTTGGCCCATGGGGGTACTCCAGTGCTTGGCTTTCTATGCTCAAAACTGAATATGAAGAGGGCCTAGCACAGTGCCTGCTTCCAATGGTGATTGGTAAATGTTGAGTGGATGCATGGATGAGTGGGTGGATGGATAGATGGATGGATTGACCCCAATCATCTGGGGTCAGGAGAGATATGAGGAAAATGGTTGATATACCCTGATGGGCAGGCCAATTTGTAATTGAAAAAATGCTTCTTTTGAAGTCTGTAAACTCTGTGTCAGGTGAGTTTCAGCAAGGTACCAGGGTTGGGCAGTTTCAGGTAGCCTTCTGTGCTGGTGAAAAATCTCTCCTTCAATACATTCTCCCACTGATGTCAGGAGCACCCAATTCAATTTTTGGATTTCTCATCAAATTGAGGATTTAATTCTTCTCATGATTATTTTCTTTTTGATACTCTTCCCAATTCTAGGATACTAGTAATAATCTAGTTGGGATCTTTATTTGGTCTTTATTTTTAAATTTATAAATTAAATGCATCCTTTTATAAGACTCTTCTACACCCCTCCTCTATTTGACAAAGATTCCTAAGAACTTCACTCTCCAGAAGCTCCATTGAACTGGCTCAAGCCCTAAGAATGGCTCTGGACTCTCAATATTCTAAAATTTGTGGTGTTTAGGAATATTTCCTAGCCCAAACCACCAGAAGTTTTCCAGACAGGGTTCTGACTGTGCTATTCAGGACATTATGCAGCTCTAGTTCCAAAAGGAATAAATTCCTAACTTCTTCCCAAAGGAAAATTTTCCTAGTATGAATTATTATTATTATTTTTTGTGGTACTGGGGATTGAACCCCGGGGGCATTCTACCTATGAGCTACACCCCAGCCCTATGTTTTTATTCTTTATTTTGAAACCGGGTCTCACTAAGTTGTGGAGGGCCTCACTAAGTAGCTGAGCCTGGCCACGAATCCGGATCCTCTGGTCTCAGCCTCCCAAGTACTGGGATTACAAGTGTGCGCCACCATGCCCGGCTTCCTAGTATGAATTATGAAAGCAACGTTGTGCCTTGTATCCCTTCCAGGATAAGTCGAAGGTGAATGAGTTATGATCATTAAAGGCAAACTTGTATGCTTGTATCATATCGTCTTTTAAATAGTTGCTTAGTTATTGGCAGCCCCTGTAGTGGATGAAGTAGGATGACATGCTATTGTTTTTGCAGGATTCCCTGTCAATTCAAATTCTAATGGTGAAAATGAACTCTGTCCCAAGATCAGGATTGGCCAAGACGACTTACCAGGCAAGTAGAAATGTTATTATGTTAAAAATTCATGCTTTCCAAACTGGATATATTTTTTTATTTGGGAAAGTTGTGGAAATGAATGAAATCAACCTCATTCTAGACTTTTCATTTTGTGTTCCCTTCCTCTAGGGTTTGACCTGATTTCTCAGTTCCAGATAGATAAAGCAGCATCTAGAAGATCTATCCAGAGAGTGGTGGGATCAACTTCATTACAAGTGGCTTACAAGTTGGGAAGTAATGTAGACTTCAGGATTCCAACCAGGTAAGCTATGAAAAACATTTCATCTAATTATCTTCCTCAAATGTATCTTAAAATATGTGAAGCCATGCAATGTTGGAGAGTGCTCTCATGCTTAACATTTCTTGGATTGTGATTCTATTCAAAGAAGAAGTTTATTCACCTATCAACCGTTAGTGCCTACATGCTGCTCTTCATGTTTTCAGCTTTTAATTTACTTTCCATTCCAGGGAAAAAACATCACTGAGACTATTATACATTGATTGAGGACATGTTCTTATTACTTTGCTTTCTATTTTTCTATAATTTGTCTGGTTTTGACTGAAAGGACTCTCTATGAACAATGCCAGAGGTTAAGCATAAATTTAACTAGAGCCACAGAGCGGTTGAAAACTCACAATGGCGCTGTTCAAGTGCCCTGGTGCTGAAACAGAACCACACATCCAGGGCTTAGCTCTTGACAGACACCAAACAGAAGCGAAACTAAAATAATCATAACAGAAACAAAGATAGTGATAATGATAGAAACTCTTCCACTTCATTGGTTTCCTTTTCTGGAACTAAACCTTTTATTCTTTAAATTACTTATAACTGAGGTACTTTAGTATGTGTTGTGTTGAGCCATGCCATTGTTATGAATGAGCTTCAGTGATTCTGTTTTTGCATCGCCTGCATACCTTATTTGTGATCATTTTAAGGCATTGTAAAAATAGAATTAAGATTCCTTTGATAGATGAACAAGGAAATCAGGACTTTGATGGACATTAAGTTGTAAAGGTAAATACTGACTAATCTGAACAATAAAAGAACATTAAAGAAACTCCAAATGTTTATGAAATAAAAATTTTGGCCAAGTTAAAAGAATCTGATATAATATAGTGCCAGACTGAAGGTAGAAATTTATATTTTTAGCATACAAAATTTTATAATACAATAATAGTGCACTGTATAAACTTCTTATAAATTTACTAATTAATATTAATTTTGACTTCCTCATAACTCTGTGATATAGGAACATCATTACTGTTACATAATGGAGTAGGAAACTAATAAAAAATGTTTAATTTAAATTTGATAAGTAAATGAGAGGGTTGGACCTGCAGGAAGGATGGAAACCCAGGCGGCATGGTTTCAGAGGTTGTGCTTCTGACTGCTACTCCATGCCCAGCCTGGAAAACCATTCACACTTGCAAAGATCAAAGGTATGCTAACAGCTACATTGGCCTTTTAAAATATATTCTTTTCATTTGCAGAAGTTCTAGTTATGTTCTTAAACAAACTTCAAACATTTTGTTTTTCCTTTCTTTAATAAAATAATGACATGACACAGTCCCCCCAACCCCCTGCTGATTTGATTTCTCTCTTGTGTGATTTGAGGCACAATCTGGAATGTCATTAGCTCTAATTTCAGAGATTGATCAGCTTGAGGTCATGTATCCACTTGTTGTCTTTCTCTAAATGCCTGGAACCACCTCTAAATAATGTACACAGGTGATACCCAAGGCTTCATATTTGCTATCTCTTAGTCTTCCTCCTGCTCTTTCACCCAAGACTAAATACTCTTGTTTTACTCATAAGACTTATTAACAGATGAGGAACGTAGGAGGGAGGAATTAGAAGAAGGAAATAGGGGAAAGGAATTTGAAAAGGAGGCAAGCCAGATGACTGTGTTATGTGGAGTCCCAAGTAGCTAGTAAAAATCTCTTCTCGGTCAAGTTATTTAAGCTTCAGTTACCACAGTTTATAATTAGGAATAAGAAGAACCATGTCGTAACGTTGTGATGTGAAGCAAATGCTAATAAATGGTGAGTGCTTGAGCAGAGCCTGGTACAGTGGTGTGAGGTAAGTGTTTACTATTTGTGGTGGAGCCTTCTAGAAGGGGAGAGTGAACATGCATGAGTCTTCTCCTTAGTTGGTCCTGTGTGCACCGTGCATGCACACACAGTACTGGGGATTGAACCCAGGGGCATTCTACCTCTGAGCTACACCCCCATCCCTATTTTTAGTCTTTATTTTGAATCAGGGTCTCACTAAGTTTCTGAGGCTGGCCAAGAACGTGGGATCCTCCTGTCTCAGCCTCCCAAGTACTGGAATTACAAGCGTATGCCACCATGTCTGGCAGTGTTCCTTTCTTTTCGAGCTGGGCTTCAAGTCCTACTCATTCAAAAGCCAGAAGGTAGGGATTAAAATTGTTCTCGGAGAACAGATAATCTTGGTTTGAAGGGACTTTCTGTGCTGGAGAATATAGGTTCCCAGACAGCAAAAACAAACCATTAGCAGGATATTTGTGGGAGGAAAAAATATTATGGTAGTTGGAACTTATGTGATAGTCATAATTTATTCTTATCTATCTTTTTAATTGTTCTTTGAAAAATTATAAGACATAACTGTTTTAATTACTTATTTTATACATAATAAACATTTAACATTGAGAATTTAACATTCTCAACTCTCACAAACATATTATGTTTGTTTGACTTAAAATTACAGTTCTTAGCTGGGCGTTGTGGTGCATGCTTGTAATCCCAGTACTTGGGAGGCTGAGACTGGAGGATCCGGATTCGCGGCCAGCCTCAGCTACTTAGTGAGGCCCTCCACAACTTAGTGAGACCCTGTTTCAAAATAAAGAATAAAAAAAGGCTGGGGGTGTAGCTTGGAGGTAGAATGCCCCTGGGTTCAATCCCCAGTACTGCAAAAAAAAAAAAAAATACGGTTCTTAGCTCTCTTTGGGTTAAGGTCATAAACAATATTTCAAGGTCCAAAGACTTTTGAATCTTTTATTCAAACCCTATGGTTCTCCACTTAAGGTACTCAGTGAAGATTATAATATAATGAAATAAATCATTTATAGACACAGCTTCTTTTAAATTATGTATGCTGTCAGGTTTATTTATCAATGTGCATGGCATATTTGCAAGAACAAAATCTCAGGTGTTCAAAAAAGACAATGGGCTTTCAAAAAATTAGATTTATGAGACTTTTAAGTGATCTTAGATATATACAAATACATATATATATTTGTTGATATGAACAATAAAATTAATTCATCCCCTTACTAACATGATAATCTTGGTCATACTTATATACACACATATTATTTTCATATGCATGGAGAGAAAGATTTACAGATATCTTTGATTTAACAATATATCTGTAAATGAGATATTCTTTTAACAACCCCAATCCCATCTCTTCATCTTTTTTTTTTTTTTTTGCGATACCGGGGATTGAACGCAGGGGCGTTCTACCTCCGCGCTATGCCCCCGGCCCTATTTATTATACTTTATTTTGAAACCGTGTCTCACGAAGTTGTGGAGGGCCTCACTAAGGAGAGAGAGAGAGAGAGAGAGAGAGAGAGACAGAGAGACAGAGGGACAGAGAGACAGGGAGAGAGAGCGCTGAGGCTGGCCGCGAACCTGGATCCTCCGGTCTCCGTCTCCCAAAGTACTGGGATTACAAGCGTGGGCCACCACGCCCGGCTCTTCATCTTTTTTTAAGTTTACATACATCAAGTCAATGAATAATTGGAAATATGTCCTATTCTACTTTCAATATAATCTCTTTGCTTACTGAGTAGGTGTCGGGGCATCAGTCTCCCGGGGAGGGGGGGGGGCAGACGCCGAACGGCCGGAAAACACATACCTCCGACTGGGAGTCATGTCAGGCACAATCTCGTTTATTAGAAAGCTAAATCCCTCCTTTATAGTAGAGGCAATACAGGAAACTCGCAAGCAGTAGGGTGTGGTCCAATGGCACCCGACGGGTCAGGTCACCATGCCCCCCTGTAACCTATCATAGGTAGAGGCACCTGTCGTCTGTGAGCACAGAAGGAGGTAACTGCCTATCACAGCCCTCCTGAGGCTAGGTGGGGCTATCTG
Organism: Glis glis; assembly: GCA_004027185.1. Lineage (NCBI taxonomy): Eukaryota > Metazoa > Chordata > Mammalia > Rodentia > Gliridae > Glis > Glis glis. The sequence goes on from PVJS01006948.1 coordinate 17,652, forward strand.
CGGGACCTCCCTCTGAGGGGTCCGCCAGCGCCATCTTTGCCATTAATATGCTGAATCGCTGCCACGTGGAAGAGGCCCGGTACTTTAGAGCAGGCCTCTGCTAGTTCACCAGGCCCTTTCATGGCACCGGGTGGAGGGCCCAGCAAGTAGGAAAAGTTGAATAAATTGGGAGAGATAACTCAGTTAATCTCATGATTTCTTTGCACAAGAGACACCTGATCATGTTACTGTGACTTCTTGAATCAGATTTTTTTGGGGGGGCTACTTTAATTCTAAAGTTTTTCTACCTATACCCTTCACAAATAGACAAATATATAGAACAGTTTTTTTAAGTCTAGAAAAGAATGCTTAAGGAAGAGAAGACAAAGCATCAAGACTTTTCTTTTTACAAAAACCTCACACCTCAATAATAACTACCTTATACAAAAATAGCATCTAGTTAAGTCCAGATCATTAATTAAAAAGAATGATCAAAATAACCCATTTATAATTTAAACATGTTCTTGCCAATTGCACCATTGAGTGAAACTTTACAAATTTATCTCCCAGCTACAAACTTATTGAGATCAGTTAAATGAGATGTAGAAACACCCACAAGGTTATTATACAATAGGCAGTTTATTATATGTCATTGGGGAACCTTAGTTTCCTTTCTAGAGGTTATTCTGGAATTGGTATAATTCTGATAAATATAAAGTCAAAGGAAATATGAGTAATTGTCAATCAATTATGTGGTAGTCAGTTCTATTTTGGAAAAATAAGATTGTAGATAATTCTCATATAATTATTTTTCTTTTTTAACTTCAAACTGAGTATTTTTAAATGCACATGTTAAAACCTCCTGCACACTTGACAGATACAAAAGATATTTAGTGAATTGAAAATTTTGTACTAAGAATGATAAACATCACCACTGTTCATGAAAAATGTGCATTAATGACATATTTCACCCAGGACCCAAATCACATTAGAAAATAATAGCTCAAAGGAGGATGATGAAAGAGCACTCAGATGAAGAGTTTCATTTCTGTCTTGGACAAGTCAATTTTTTTTGAGGTAACTGACATATTTTATCGAAGGTTTGCCGAAATATTTGCACAAAAATAAATTAAAAGTTTTTATGCTAGTATATGATACATTTTTGAGATTTAAGTCAAATTAAAGAAAGAAAATTTTGGCAAATCAAGTAGTTCCATTTACTGCTAAACATTGTTGGGACTATGGGATTTTTTAGTGTAGAAATTCTTGAATCCAGCAATATATTTTGCGTAACTGGCAATGACACATATACCAATATAAGAAATTTATGTTATTATTTTAGTTTGTGAAAAATGAAATCAGCATCCATTGCCTTTCTCTTCTTACTCTTCATAACAAGGGGCTTCATAGCAAGAGTTTAACCTGAAGGAAAGGTATTTGGAACTCTGGGTCCATAATTGTTTTCAGAAATGTCAAATCTTATTATCTAGCAAACAAAACTCATTAGCATCTAGTTTTCCTTGCTCAGGAATTTTTCTATGCTTAGAAGAAGGAAGGTATAATGATATAACTTTCAAGCCCTTGAAAAAAGATGTTTACATTTAGTACCTGATTTTCAAAGCTCAGTGTGTAGCTCTTACAAGCTTGGTGTCAAACAGACGATCCAGGTAGTGATCTCCAGATTGCTGGAGATAGACTGGAGATGCCTTAGGGACACTAATGGTTTTATGCTGCCGTGTGTGTGTGTGTGTGTATGTGTGTGTGTGTGGTGTGGGACTAGGGATTAAACTCAGGGGCATTCTACCTCTGAGCTATACCTCAAGCCCTTCTTACTTTAATGATGAAGCAGAGTTTCACTAAGTTGTTGAGGGCCTCGCTAAATTGCTGAGGCTAGCCTTGAACCATGGTCCTCCTGTCTCAGCCTCCCACGTACTGGAATTATAGGCATGTGCCATCACACCTGGCTTTATGCTGCCATTTAAAGCATTAAAGGAAGTAGCCATAATACAGTCTTAGTAGGGGAACTGAGGAAAGATTAGGTTGGAATAGAGAAGTAAGAATTGGTCATCTTTTGCTTGCCACATATCCAGTGACAAGCAACATTAAACTTTGAAGTCCTTGGAAAAGACAAACATCCTTAGTGTGAGGGAGCTTTTAAATAAAGCCTGTATAGTTATTGATTCTCAAAATGCTTATGTGGGTCTAGAATACAATCATGGAGAAGAAGAGCCAAGCAATTATGAAAATAACAATCTTAATATATTACATAGAAACAAAAAGTTGAAAGTTACTTTAATTAAGTGGTTTCATAAACTGTTAGCTATTCCAAATTATCTCCTGTCTTACTTGTGAAAGAAAGATTATCACTAACTTTGCAAGAATGTATTTTTTGGCTTATATGGAAATGCTGAACAGAGGCTTATTGGGTAGCATAAATAGTAGTATTATTGGAATTATGTGGTACTGGGAACCTGCCTTAGCTGTCAGGGGGGGCTTTTAAAATGTGTATTTTAAGATGGGACATTAATGTACATGAATGACTGAACTTCTGTGAAGGTCTTTATGAACAGTCATGAAAGAACAAATACGACATAGTTTTTCACACTGTAGCCTTTCTGTCGGTCTAGTATCTAAAATAGCACGAGAAGGGAAAATGGTAAATATGCATGAGTACAGAAAACAAGATTTCTATTTACTATTTTACAATTTTACTCAGGCATTTATATCCCAGCGGACTGCCTGAAGAATACGCCTTCTTAACTACTTTTCGGATGACTGGAAGCACACTTGAAAAGAACTGGAACATTTGGCAGATCCAGGATTCCTCGGGGAAGGAGCAAGTTGGCGTGAAGATTAATGGCCAAACAAAATCCGTGGCCTTTTCATACAAGGGACTGGATGGAAGCCTCCAAACCGCAGCCTTTTCGAATCTGCCTTCCTTGTTTGATTCCCAGTGGCATAAGGTCATGATTGGTGTAGAGAGAAGTAGTGCGACTCTTTTCGTTGATTGCACAAGAATTGAGTCCTTACCTATAAAGCCAAGACGCCAAATTGATGTCAATGGCTTCGCTGTGCTGGGAAAACTTGCAGATAATCCTCAAGTTTCTGTGCCAGTAAGTATAAAATCACAAATGATGGTAGATGAAAACAAAACCTCTGTCATCTCTGATAATCAGCCGAATGCCTTACACAACATACCTTCAGTGCCTTTTTTTTTTTTTTTGATACTGGGGATTGAACTCAGGAGTATTCTACCTAAGAGCTACATCTCTAACCCTTTAAAAATTAAAAAAACAATTTGAAATAGGGTCTACTAAGTTGCTGAGGGTCTCACTAAGTTACTGGGGCTGGCCTCAAATCTGCAATCCTCCTGTTTCAGCCTCCCAAGTACTCGGATTAACAGGTGTGCACCACCATGTCTGGCTCTTCAGTGCCTATTTTGAGTGCAGCATTTGCCAAATGGAACGGGGAATAAGAGGCAGATAAGCAGGTATCTCCTGGTCTTCAGGAGCATCAAGTCTACTTGGAAGGCTGTTACATGCCCACCTGGAGCAATGAAAATCTTTCTGAGACAACTTAGAAAGAAATCCATACCAGTGAGGTACAGATTGTCTATATACAACTAATAAGAACACTCAAAGTAAGGTTAAGATGAATAATGAATTCAATTAGTTAAGAATTCCATGATTCTTGTAAGCCATGCATTTTGAAATGGAAGGATTTGGTTTGGCAAAAAAGCAAAGAAAGTAGCCGGGCGTGGTGGCGCACGCTTGTAATCCCAGTACTTTGGGAGGCGGAGACCGGAGGATCCGGGTTCGCGGCCAGCCTCAGCTCTCTCTCTCTCTCTCTGTCTCTGTCTCTCTCTCTCTCTACCTAGTGAGGTCCTCCGCAATTTCGTGAGACCCGGTTTCAAAATAAAGTATAAAAAAAATAGGGCCGGGGGTGTAGCGCGGAGGTAGAACGCCCCTGGGTTCAATCCCCGGTACCACACACACACACAAAAAAAAAGCGAAGAAAGTGCATTCCAGCCAATGGCAAGACCATTAAGGGAAAAAGAAGTAAAAAATAAGCAGGTAACATTCAAGACCCTAGAGGCCAGCTTACTTGGATGATATATGTATATGAAAGTGTGCATGTGTGTGTGGAGGGGGTGGGGAATACTAATTGCAGGGTGGTGAGAGATGAGATTAGAAAGTCATATGGTATCTGATAAACAAAAATGAAAGTTGTATAGATGGTATAATATGTATTTACTTAGAAGTGTATCTTACATGACATACTATAGAAGTAAAGGATTTTAAAGCTCTGTTCATGATTTTACTGCAGAGATCCATGGATATAAAAGTAAGGAATTATATAATGACACAATAATTGTGCCAACTAGTAACTTAGTTCTATCATTTTTGATACACTTTCACCAGATGATCTTTTAAAAGGATAATTTATTATATTATGACAGGAACTGAAGAAATATATATTAGAGGATAAGTGTTCTTTGCGGAAAACTAAAGAATTTAGAGTTCAATATAAATAATATTGATGTCTCTCTTTGTCTCTCATACTGGTGTGGAGCTATTATATTCTAGTCACAAAAGCCACATCATGGAGGGTGGCAGGGGTGATACAGTGATTTTGAATTGTTTCTGTGCATGTCTCAAAAAAAAAAAGATTATCAGGGATCTCAGTAATGGAATTGTTGAAATAACTTCTTTTCAAGGGAAGAATTGTGATTAGTGTGAAAGGTAGTGTGAAATTTCTATATTCTGTGATGGACAGGAAGCAATTTGTAACTGCCACATTACTGCTCTGGCTTGTAGACTCTTGAGGAAGTATTTCTTTGTGTAATGAGTTATCACACCTCAAGTGGCAGGGTTAGAAAGCTGATGGGAATACTGTTGCACCATCTGGAAATTTTGTGCAGCAAGATCTTTGCAATGATACTGGAGGACTTTTCATGTAACACCAAACTTCTGTAAATCTATGTCATTTCTGGACCATGGGTGTTAGAAACAACTTTTCACGGCGTCTAAAGAAACGGCACGTGTTCGAAAATTGCTTGGCAAGGCGATTTTACTTTTTTGCAAAAAAGGGTGCTCCCAAATATGAGAGAGAGCACGCTTCACAAAGAACCCAGTGGGTCTTATATCCCTAACGCAAGGCTCCTCCTGCGCTGAACTCCTATTGGTCGAAGTTGCAGCTTCACAGTCTTCCCGGTCAGCTACAGGGTAAGATGGGGGAGGGTCGACACCTGTAATCTCTTAAGAGATGTTAATTTGGGAAAGGGATGTAAGTTCCTACCAGGTTACAAAATGGCCATTTAAGTGAAACTACCTCCTTTGACAGAAAAGATACAATTATATTCTCACATGGGTGAGCAGGAAGAGGCTTTAGGTTACCTCCTCACTATGGTGAACATCAATCAAGTATTTAAAAATGGATGTACTGATTCATTACCCTTAGATACAATTTCAAGTCTTTATAATTTTGAATTCTGGGTGCTAAGATGCTACTAAATTGTCTGATTGCTAAAGTAGTAAAAATCTCAATATTACATCATTATACTATGATGGTGTCAATAGTGTCATAGTGATTCTAAGTTTTCTGACAGGTCTAGTCTCACATGCTGATGGAGAACAGTTTGTACCCGTTACCTTCTGTTTTATTCTGCCATGTGCAGGAGTGCAACTAAGAACCTGACAGCTGGTTTTACATTGTATTTCCATTCCTCCAATGAGCTTTTCTAAGTCAGTACACGGTAGCCCATGTTAAAAATATTTGAAGTAGGCATGTATGGACAAAGGAAAGTTGAGCCTTAAAAGCCCATTAAAGTTCCATACTAAATGACAATGGTGGTACTGTCATGCTAATAAGTAAATTAGATTAAGATTATAGGCCCCCAAAATGCTACCTATAGTACATTCAAGGACTGGAAGTGACAAGGTCAAACTTAAATGTCTTTCTAAAATGTATTCCTCAACCTTCACCCTAATAGGTCAAAGAGGAAGAAAATTATGTAAGAGAAGCCCACTTATGCTTTAAAAAAATCTTAATATCCTTAATATATCAAATTGAAGTTTTCAAAATGTTTACATTCCCATTAGTCTTTTAATACTTTTATTGGTACATTTTAATTATACACCATAATGAAGTTCAAAGTGATACACACATGCATGCACACAGCACTTGGTGTGTTTCGCTTTGGATCCCACCCCGCTCCCCACCTCTCCCTGTACATGTGAATGAGATTGGTAATGACACCTTCATATATTGACATAACATTATTTGAACTGTTTCCTTTATTAGTTCTCCTTTTACACTCCCCAACTCCCTTCCCAATCTCCCCTCCACTATTCTACTGGTCTCTCTCCTTATTTATTTGAAACCCCTTTTGTTTCCTATTTTCTCTCTAGCTTCCACATATGAGAGAAAAATATGACCCTTAACTTTCTGTGACTGGCTGATCTCACTTAGTATAATATTCTCTAGTTCTATCCACTTTCCTGCAAATGACATAATTTTATTCTTTATGGACGAGTAAAGTTCCATTGTGTGTATATCCCATAATTTTGTAAACCATTCATCTGTTGCTAGACACGTAGGTTGTTCCATAATTTGGCTATTGAGAACTGTGCTGCTGTAAACATGGATATGCATGTATCACTACAGTATTCTGATTTTAGTCTCTTTGGAAAGATACCCAGGAGTGGTATAGCTGGATTGTATTTTGAATCCATGCCCAGTTTCCTGAGGAATCGCCACATGGATCTCCATAGGGGCTATACTAATTTGCAATCCCACCAATGGTGTAGAAGAGTTCTTATTTTCCCACATCCTCACCAGCATTTATTATTGTTTGACTTCTTGATGATTGTCATTCTAATTGGGGTTAGATGGAATCTCAGTGTAGTTTTGATTTGCATCTCCCTGATTGCTAATGATGTTGAACATTTTTTTTATGTATATTGGCCATTTGTATTTCTTTTGTGAAATGTCTATTTAGTTCAATCGCCCATTTCTTGATTGGGTTGTTTTTTTTTAGTGTTAAGTCTTCTAAGTTATTTGTATATTCTAGATTAATATCTGTATTAGAGATATTATCCTCTATAAGAGAAGTAGCTGTCAATTGCTCATTTTTATTGGGTTTTATTTTTAGTTTAAGTTTTTAGTTCTTTTTTTTTTTTTTTTTTTGCGGTACCGGGGATTGAACCCAGGGGCGTTCTACCTCTGTGCTATATCCCCGGCCCTATTTTTTATGCTTTATTTTGAAACCGGGTCTCACGAAGTTGTGGAGGGCCTCACTAAGGAGAGAGAGAGAGACAGAGAGAGAGACAGGGGGAGAGAGAGAGAGAGAGAGCTAAAGCTGGCCATGAACCCGGATCCTCCGGTCTCCGCCTCCCAAAGTACTGGGATTACAAGCGTGCGCCACCACGCCCGGCTTAGTTCTTTATATATTCTAGATATTAGACCTCTATCAGAGTAGTAGCTGGCAAAAGATTTTCTCCAATTCTGTAGCCTCTCTCTTTAGACTCTTTTTTTCCTGCACTGAACTTTTTAATTTGATGCCATCCCATTTATTGATTCTTGGTTTTATTTTCTGAGCTCTGGGGGTCTTTCCATTAACTTTTTGATTTTTACAACAACTTTGTAAGATACCAAGTACAAATAAGGTTATCTTCATTTCTCAGCTAAAGAAGCTATCTCAAATAGGTTTACTGGCCTCTAAGAAACAACATTAGGCATTAAATTTCTAATTTACTTTATTTTCTTTTATGCCAACTAGCTTTTCTTTGAGAAAAAGAAGAATATACACAACTGCATATCTTTCCATATAAAGCATTTTTGTCATTCTTACTTTGGAAGGCATTTGTTATTTGCATTGGTTTTTCAGAATTTACTTCACAGGATAAATAAAATAAATGTTAAAAAAGGCATATTGTACATGAATAAAGCATGTCCTTAGACATTAATCCTATTTGTCTATTAATTAATTAATTTTGTGCCGGGGATTGAACCCAGGGGTATTCTACTTCTGAGTATATCCCAGCCATTTTTAGTTTTAATTTTGAAATAGGGTCCATTAAGTTGCTGAGAGTCTCGTTAAGTTGCTGAGAGTCTCACTAAGTTCCCAAGGCTGGCCTTGAACCTGCAATACTCTTGTCTCAGCCTCCCAAGTACACCTGTAAAGGTGTGTGGCACTACACTTGGCTTATTCACCTATCAATTTAATAAGCTTCCATTGAGTTCCTTTACATTGGGTGTGCAGAGTCAAATAAATCACAGATTTTGTCCTCTCCAGTCTATGGAAGATGAGGCACTAAATAATTACAGTATTACATGATAAGGATCATGATAGTGAAGTGTACTGTGTGCCATAGAAGCATGTTGGAAAAGCTCCTCACTTAGGTCAGGATAGGGAGGCATGAGAGTGGCGGTCAAGGATATTTCATGACTGAGAGAAATCCTGGGGATGAATGAGTTATCCAGGGGAGGATAAGGTCCAGCATCCCAGGCAGATGAACTCTCATTTGGAAATTCTCACCTGTATGAGTTATTCCTTTTGCAAGCTTCTTAGTCTTCTCATACTGCTCTTCACTTTTTTTTTTGTGTGTGTGGTACCGGGGATTGAACCCAGGGGCATTCTACCTCTGAGCTATTTTTTATTCTTTATTTTGAAACAGGGTCTCACTAAATTGCAGAGGGCCTCACTAAGTAGCTGAGGCTGGCTGCAAACTTTCGATCCTCCTGTCTCAGCCTCCCAAGCGCCACCATGCCAGACTGCTCTTCACTTTTAAAAACAAAAGGTGGTCGAACCTAAGCCCACTGACAAAGCCCAAGTGCCCGTGAGTTGTTCCTAAGCCTTGTTTTTATTTTATGACCTATCTTCTCGTCAATTTGTCTAAAATCTAAAGTTGTTGGCAATTATTGAAAATCAACAATAATGATCTGTCCCTGAGGGGTCTTAGAGGGTGATGGGTAGTGATATGCATATACTCCGAGTGGTAGAAGAACTGTACTAATAGGTCACCCTTATCTCACTGGGGAGACAGCAAAAATTCAATGTTACTGTGTAAGAACTTTTAAATTAAATGAAATAGCATGAAAACAGTAAGGAACAGTGTGGTTTTCAATTCTTCCTTCATGCAATTGGGTTCACTCTGATCTTTAACACTTGACATTAATTGAATATTTTTCCAGGGTCAGTGCTTTCTTTTCTTTAATAAATAAATAAAAAATCAAAATGTTCTTTCTACAGGTAGCATCAGATGTCAAAAGGTAGCCCTAAGAACTGCATATAAAAAATGCAATTGAAAATAACATTTGATGGATCCCTAATGTTGAAAGACTCACTTATATTGTACTTGTTTGTGATTTCCCCATCTCTCCTTCTCTTTTCTAAATTGGAGAAGGGAGCCAATTTCCAAAGGTTTTCATAAGGCTTGCAATAGAGCTGCTCATGTGGTCTACAACTCAAACACCTTCTCATCATTCATGGTTATTTAGTGGGCTCAGAGCATTTTATAGTTTCCCCCAACGTACTGCTGTAAGTTTGTTAGTTTTGATTTTAAAGCAACAAATCCCTTATTTCCTATTCTCCTTTGTGCCCATATTTTAGGATGGTACCATTTATCCCACTGCAAAGCTCGTTTTCTTGGAAGCATACCATAAAAACATGTTATTTTATGACAGGCTCTTGATTGTTTGCTGTCAGCATGATTGCCTAGGACAGTTATTTGGTACAGCTCTATTAGAAAACAAAGTTAGCCTTTCTCCGTTTTCAGGAATGTACACTGGGAGTTTGGGCTTGCTTGGGGGAGGATAAAAGTTTATGTGGCTTTACAAATATATGATTCAAACCATTCTTCTTTTTACCTCTACATATTCCAAATAAATCAACATAGAACGTGATAAATGTAATGCTTTCTAGAGTCTCCAGTGTGTTGCTTCGTTTATTTTCGTTAGATTCAGAGACAAAACTCTTGATGGGAAAGCTTTCTGTTCTTTCCTTTATGCCATACTAACGTCCAGATGTAAAAACAATGGAAGTTTCATGCATGATAGTATGGGAAAATGAATTTTGAGGTTGTGATTAATATTACTTCTGGTACTTGAGAAATACTATAGGAAAGTTATATTTTTAATGATTTAAGGAATACACAATAGCTACTATGCATAATATATTAAACTATTAAGTTTGTTTATTATGTTGTCTTTTTGGCAAGTATATCTTTTTCAAATACTTTTCCACTTGGAGTATTAAATTAGTAAAAAGAAATGGTAGTTTCTTTATCTTTCTTTTATCTTTCTATACTATACTGTAGTATAGTATATACTTTCTATATATACTTTCTATACTATACTATATACTATTCTTTATCTTATCTATACTAACCCATAGGAAATACCTTTTATAACACTGCGATTTGATTGAAGTATTTTTAAATGCTGACTGTCAAAACAATTTTCTGGAGGTAAAACCTAGCCTGCTGCACTGTAGACCACGTTAACAACACAAGCTGGATGTTCCCCTAGGTGGCAATGAAATAAGAACACACAGAAACAGAGCTGGGGGAAGGAGCAATGTAGAACTAGAGTAAAATTTACATGATGGACAAACTTACTGTTAATCAAAAATTGAAAAGACTAAATTTTTCACTGGCTTCACCTGTGCTCATACTGTTGGAGAACAATAATCAGTGCTAATTATTTTTCTATTTCTATAAAAATGTATATGGGCTAAGATCATAAAGAAATCATTTTTCATGTTAATCTCTCTGTGATTAGTTTCTTTGGTTACAATGTGATGTCAATAGAATTGTGGGCTTTTAGAGCTGAGGAAACTGAGTGTATCTAATCTAAACCTCTCAGTTTATATGTGAAGAAGTTGAAACCCAGACAGGGAAAGGAGCTTGCCCCAAATCATAATGAAACAGCAAGGTAAATACAATCAATTTTTCTTTAGCATATCACGTATCCATCTCTATATATTCACTAATGAGCATTCAACAACTAGTTGAAACGTGCTGAGTTATACACATTATTTTAGGTGACGGAGGAAGACAAAAGTTAATGCTCCAAAGAAACCTGGGGAGAGGAGACAGACAATGAATAATTGAGTAAATGCATAGTGTGCCTGGGAATCTTAAATGCTATGCAGAAAAACAACGTGGGAAATTGAGGTGCCTGGGCAGGGGCCTCATTGAGGAGGAAACAATTTAAGAGAAACCCAGGGCTGGGCGTGGTGGTGCACACTTGTAACCCCAGTACTTGGGAGGCTGAGACTGGAGGATCCGGGTTCGCGGCCAGCCTCAGCTACTTAGTGAGGCCCTCCGCAACTTAGTGAGACCCTGTTTCAAAATAAAGAATAAGAATAAAAAATAGGGCTGGGGGTGTAGCTGGGGAAGTAGCCTGTGGATGTCTGGGGGAGGAGGATTGCAGGAAGAGAGAACAGTGCCTGAAAAGGAACTGGTGTTGGTGTGGTCTGCTGTTTGAGGACCACCTGTATAGAGCAGAGTAGCCGAATGAGACAGAGAAATAGGTGCTGAGGCTAGAAAGGTAACATCAGGTGGATGGGGAAGGGAAATGGTGTTAGCACTTTGTCTTTCACGCTGTGTGAGACGGGCAGCTATGAGATGGCTTTGTGGAGATGAGCAACAGGTTCTCACTTTTTGAAAGGATCTCTTTGGCTTTTATTTTGACAATATACTGTAGGAAGGAGAGAAGGACAGAAGTATTTAGGAGCAAGGGAGACTTTAAGAGCTACTGTAATAATTCAAGCAGGGATGGTCCTTGTTTGGAATGGGGTGGTAGTGGTGGAGTTGATATAAAGTGGTCAGATCCTGATAAAGAAAACAGATTTTAGCTGGGTGTGGTGGCATACACCTAAATCCTGGTACTTGGGAGGCTGAGACAGGAGGATTGCAGGTTCAAGGCTAGTCTCAGCATCTTAGCAAGACTCGAGACTCTCAGCAACCTAGCAATACCCTGTTTCTAATAAAAAAAATATTAAAAAAGGTCTGGAGGTGTAGCTTGGAGGTAGAATGCCCCTGGGTTCAATCCCCAGCAGCCCCCCCCCCAAAAAAAAACAGGGTTTGTATAAGAGATAAAAGAGAAATATGGATGATACCAAATATTTTTGATGTGAGTAATTGGAAGTATAGAGTTGCCAATTATCAACATGGTAGACTATGGGAAGAGCAGGTATCAAGGAGAATATCAGGAGTTGGTTTGGAACATGTAAGATTGATTAGGAGTTTGGTCATTATTTTTATTTTTTGTGGTATTAGGGATTGAACCCAGGGAAAGTCTATCACTGGGCTATACCCATAGCCCTTTTTATTTTTTTAATTTTCAAAGTAGGGTCTCTCTAATTGTTGAGGCCTTGAACTTGTGATCCTCCTGTCTCAGCCTCCCAAGTACTGGGATTATAGGTGTGCAACACCACACCTGGCCAGGAGTTTGGTCATTATTAGTAATCTAAACTAAGATGCTGAGTAGGTGGTTAGATGCGTGCTGCTGGAGTTCAAGAGACAGGCTTTGATGGGAGCCGAACTCTGGGAGTTGTATAAACGTTTAAACCAAGAAATCACCAAGAGATGAGTGTAACACAGAAGCCCTAGGATTGGGTCCTGAAATAACCAACATTCAGAGGGTACTAAGATGAGGCAGGTTTATCAAAATGATTAAGAAGGAGGAATGTGTGATATAGGAGAAAAATAGACTGTAGTGCCTTGAAAGTCAAGGGAAAATAGTATTTCAGAGGCGATGGAATAAGAAATCGACTCCAATGCTGTGGGTAGGTCAAATAAGATTAGGACTGAGAGTTGACCGTTGGATTTAGGAGCAACTGATGAGGGTAGTTTGAACAAAGAGCCATTGGGGTGTTAGAAGTGAAAGTCCAATTGGAAAGAATTCAAGAGAAAACAAGGAAAGGAATTGAAGACAATGAATATAGACAGCTCTTTGAGTTTTGTATAAAGGGGGGCAGAAAATAGGATGGCATCTGAAAGGATGTGGAATGAGGAGAATTTTTTTTTCCAGTTAGTAGATAGCCTAGGATGCCTCAGCACGGAGAGTAACATTTCTTGGGGCTTTCCTATGGTAGCCTTTTGCCTCAAAGGACCAGGCATTTATGAGCAAATGAATCTCCTTGACATGCCCTTCCAAGTCAGATCAACTTTTCCAATCCTTATCCCTTGAAGAAAAACCTTTAATGACAACCCAATAATTATCTAATAATATTCAAATTCCTTAGCTTAGAATTCAAGATTTAAAAAAAAAATCTGATGTCTACTCTGCACCAGCTAATCTGGTCTCTTCTTTTTATACCACTTCCCACCTCAGGCCTTGTTCTACTCTCTCTCTCTCTCCAGAACCCTACACTTTAGCCTCCCCATTTCTGCTTATGAAAATCTTAATTACTTTTCAGGGAGGTACTCACATGTTATTGCTATATGATCCCTTCATTGATGACTTTAGCCAGAAAAATATTTCTGCTATAATATTAATCATTGAAAAGCATTTTAAACTTAGATACCACCTGATGTACTTGACTGTGTGTGTGTGTGTGTGTGTGTGTGTGTGTGTGTGTGTGTGTGTGGTGCTGGGGATTGAACCCAGGAGCATTCTACCTCTGAGCTATACCCCCAGCTCTTTTTATTTTTTGTTTTGAAACAGGGTTTGTTTGCTAAGTTGCTGAGGCTGTCCTCAAACCTGCAATCCTCCTGTCTCAGCCTCCCAAGTACTTGGTTTAAATGCTTACAGGCACATGCCACCATGCCTGGCTTGTACTTGAATGATGGGTTTCTCTAGGGCATTTTATGTTCTATTTAAAAGGTTTTTTTTTAAAATTTTGTTTCAGCTGGGTGTGGTGGCACATGCCTGTAATCCCAGTACTTTCACAGGTTGGAGGACAGCCTCAGCAATGCAGTGAGACTCTGTTTAAAAAGGGGGGGGGGCTGGGGGATGTAGCTCAGAGGTAGAATGTCTCTGGGTTCAATCCCTAGTACTGCAAAAAAAATTTTTTCCCTACTTGTATTTTTCTCATCTTACAAATTGTAAACTGTGTGGTTGAGGGGAGTATCTTCAGCTTTTCCAGAATGTTTCCTATTGCTTGGTTTATATTGGAACTTCGAAAATGTTGACTGAAGGAGTAAATTATTTGTTACATGTGTCTTGCCAGGGAGTATTCAAAGAGAAGAATGATTCCAGGTATGAAAATGAGAAACATGTAGAGATCAGCATTTTAGCTGTGTAATGAAAGCGACTTTTAGCAAAACCCTGCCAATCTTCCTTCAAAATAATTAGCATGCAAATTGGAAGTTATATCATATGCCAAAAAAAATGGTTGTTGTGTAGATGATGATTAGCGCGTGGGTGGTGTTTATGTGGCTGTGCAGATGTGTTCAGAACCCTTGATTTAGGTGGCACTCTGAACAACCCAGCCTGCATTCACAGATGAATTACCTTTCATTCCCCATCATTCTGTGCTACCATTGCATTCTGCATATTTAAAAAGGTGTACCAATATATCCAGAGAGAATTACATTTCTGAGCAAACAGCTTAATGAATTACTTCACATTTCAATAAGGAACTTTAAAGAATGATCTAAACAAAGGATGTAAGTTTCCTGGTTAGCCATATAATTAATACTTCTTAGGGTGATTAAGGTCTGAATTGTTTTCCAAAATCAAAGTATCATATATACAATGCATGCCTTGCTGGAGTTACCTATTCACAAAGGACTTAGTGAATAAAGTTGTGTGAGTGGTCTTTTTTTTTTTTTGAGGATTGGGGAAGGGGAATACATATTTTATTTTGGCAAATTCTTATCTAGGCCTGGAGGAAAAAGAACTATAATTCTCTTTTCTATGTGATATTTTGTTACACACATGAATATGTAACTGCATAGACACAGCTATCAACCTTTAGAGGAACACTAGTAATTTTGCTTCTGGAGATATTTCTAGAGCAAACATGCGAAATGGGGAAAGGTTTGCACTTCTATGAAAGTTTTTTAGTCTAGTTCTGAAGTTTTCTGGAAGGTGGTAAAAACAAGCTTATACAGTTTTAACTTCTATTCTCTCTTTTCTATTCATCTTTAATACAAATGTTGAATCACCAAATGCCTCAGCTACCTGCTTCGAATATATGTTTTATTGTGGAGAGAGTATGTATTCTTAAGAGAGGTTGAGTGGGATAGTAGGAGAAATATTCTCAGTTTCAGTGTCAGGAAAATTTGGAAGGCCAGTTCAGCCATTTACTAACTATGTGACCTGTGGCAAATGTGACTTTTGTCACATTTCACCCATCTGTGAACTGCTTCAAATGCCAGATATTTAATAGTCATTAAGGAAAAGTTTGACTCGTTCTATTTTTCATCTCCCTTATATAATTTCCACTACAATTTAAAACAAAACCCCAATAAAATCCCTCTCGAGTAAATAAGACTACTCTGATAAAAATAAAGGTTTGACCAAGGTGATTCCCTTAATGGTTAGAGGCTGTGGAGTTTGGAAAGCAATCTTTGGCAGGGTGTCAGTATAATCCTGTTAAGTTTTTCACACCATGGGCACAGAGATCAGCACAATTCTCATACAATTCATAGATAACTTTCCATCTTAAAATATGTCTTATTTAGCTTTTTTCTTTGCCCCACTTAACTCATTTTTGCAAATGTCCACATTTTCTAGAGAAAAGGTAGGGTTGAAACAAAAATAATGGAGCTGGGTGGGGGGAAACTTCAGGACAGTCAGAATCACATGGGAAGGGGTGCTGATGCAGGAATGTGAACCTTTCCTGCCTTATTTTTCATCTCTGCATAAAATGGAAGCATTCCTTTTGCCTAACCTTCCTTACCTTTATGGGTAGAATGGAAAGACTTCATCATTTCCAATTTTGACCTTCCATCCAGCAATCTCAACTCTGGATGTTTCTGCAGCAGTGGGAAAAATGTATCTAACATCATTCTAGATTCAGCAGATCTAGAACCCATTTGCCAGGTGGGAAAGAATGAAAATCACTATTGAATGAAACAAAGAGATAACGTGTAGATTTATTTTTTAAATGTGTAGATTTGAGACTTGGATTCTTAACCAGACATTTGTATAATGCCAGTATAATCTACTGAGAATTAAAAATGCCTAGCAAGGAACCTGCTTAATTTAGAGGGGCCAGCATGGCACATGGCTCAGGCTTCTTGTGAAATTTCTTTTCTTTTTTCTTGTCTTATCACTTGGAACTCTTTTCAGATTTAGACTTGGCAACTCTTTTCTTGCTGTTTCTTTCCTGTTACATTCTTCCTCCCTAACTACCTGCTAAAAGTAAAAGACGTTGTTAGGATACAGTTGCATTTCAAGTGTCTAGAAATTTATGCAAAATTTAAATAGTTTCCCTCTTTTTCTCTCAAGTCCTAGATTTCCCTCTTATTCTTTTCACATTCAGTCCTTGCTCTTTCCATTTTATTTTATTTTGTTATTTTTATTTTATTTTATTTATTTATTTTTGCGGTACCTGGGATTGAACCCAGGGGCGTTCTACCTCCGAGCTACACCCCTGGCCCTATTTTTTATACTTTACTTTGAAACTGGGCCTCCCTAAGTAGCTGAGGCTGTCCGTGAACCCGGATCCTCCCATCTCAGCCTCCCAAGTACTGGGATTACAAGCGTGCACCACCACACCCGGCTTGCTCTTTCCATTTTAAAGAGTGACCACTCTAGGAGAGTGTTTTCTTTAGTATGTGTTTTTATTTTCTGTACTGGATTTTCTCTTCTACTTGTTCTCCCAGTTGCCGTAACTTTTGCAATCTTTTTCTCTAATCTCCCTGCTAATATTTTAGAGCATCTATTTATTTCCTGTGGAGTTCAGTAGGCAGACCCAACACTTACTGGCTTGTGACTTGGACAGTTCCTTGTTCTCTCTGAACCTCATTTTAATAGAGTCTACTCTTGTGGTGAGAACAGAAACAGGAGATTGGAGCTGGTGATCTGTTTTCTGGCTAGGGCTATGCTAGAGTAAATCAGAGCTGAAGACATCTACATCCAAATAATCAGAGAAACTTGGGAAAGGCTTCCAGCCCATTTCCATTGGAAAATTTTTTTCAAGGAAAAGCAAGAGTTTTGGTCCACTGAGGTCAACAAGTTCAAGTTGGGTTCCAGACAGTAAAGGATTATACCACACTTAAAAGTTCATCTCTCTTTCTGGGCACAGTGGTGCATGCCTGTAATCCCAGTACTTGGGAGACTGAGACAGGAAGATTGCAGGTTTGAGGCCAGTCTCAGCAACTTAGCAAGACCCTCAGCAACTTAGTAAAACCCTGTTTCAAAAATAAAAAATAAATATAAAAGGGCTGGGGAGTATAGCTCAGAGTTCACTCATAGCCTTGAGTTCAGTCCCCAGTACCAAAACAAAAAACAAACAAATAAAAACCATGATAAAAAATATCTCTTTTACATAACTTGCCCTGTCTTCCTAAAGAAACTTATCTAACTGTCTGCTGCCTTTCAACAGTTTGAACTTCAGTGGATGTTGATCCATTGTGACCCTCTGAGACCCAGGAGAGAAACGTGCCATGAACTGCCAGTCAGAATAACGGTGAGTCTCTTGATCACCTGCAAGGGCCACTTCTACCCATTTCACCTCTCTCCACTCACCAACCTCCTGCCTCCCCATCTCCCTTTCTCTGAAGAGTCTGCCTGGTGTACTGGCCAGGTGTAAGGGCACACAGATCCTACTCTCAGCCTCCCTGGTAGAAGCCACCCTGGGGGTGTCTGTTCTCCATCTGGTAGCTCCCCATTCTCTCTCCCAAACACTTCTCTAGAAACATTGGAGGTCTGTGTGCTTACAGAGGCATAGGTCACCCGGGAGGCTCCTAGGACAGCCCAGGCTGCACTGGGGTGGGCAGGGCCGAGGCAGAGCTGCACACTCAGCTTTGCATGTGGCTGCGCGGAAAGGGTTAAGGGGGACTGTTGTCATTCTATCCGTCCTCCCGCTAGCTCTCCTCCAATCCCCAGGACCCTCTCCAGGGCCATTCATAAACAGAAGGAACTTACGCGTCCCCGGCCAGGGGCCAGGGGACCTTTGCAACCATTACTGCCAGGGGAGCTTTTGGCCGCACAAAGTGCTGCTTGATGCGAGTGGCGGATCCAGAAGCCTAGCAGGGCAGTGGGCTGCAGGGCCGGGCCAGGGGTTTGCAGAGAGGCCGGCATGGCCTGGACGGCTCGGGGCCGCGGGGCCCTGGGGCTGGGACTGCTGCTGTCAGGGCTTTGCTTGTGCGCCGCTCAAGTAAGTTGTGTGCGAGTTCGTGGGGGCACGGTCTCACTCTCTCCCCTTCTTTTCTTCTACAGCCCAGCCAGACCACGGAGGAGGTAAGCTGGGGGCAAGAAGTGCATTTTCCAGGCGCGCCACCGGAAAGGTGGGGCGCCGCCCGGGCGGTTGCGGGGAAGGTGCGGGCATCCTCGGGGCGCTCTGACCCGCGCTTCCTCAGCTTGGCGCCCCTGCACAGGGTACCTTCGGAGCCGGGGGCGGGGGTGTAGATGACCTCTTGGTCTGGGAAAGGGAACCTTCTCTCCTTCTTGGGCCCCAACACTGCCGGCTCAGTCACTAAAGGTAACAGATGACTCAAGAATAGGGCTTAATTTTTATCCCGTCTGGCTTCTTACCTCCCCTCCCCCACCCGGATCGCAGTCAAGTCCAGGCCTTGCTGGAGACGCGCAAATCCAGGCGCGCTCCTTCTGCTCGGTCCCCAGCAATCCACTGTGGTTGTTTTACTTCGTGGGTGCCGCTGGCAGTGCCGGCGACTGCAGGACTGGAACCCCGCAGCCCCAGCTCCCATCAAAATTCAGCAACTTTCCTAGGGCGCGGTGACTCCTCCCTCCCGCGCGCGCGAGCGCACCAGGCCGTGGGCTGGGAGCCCCGCGGAGGTTTGAGGTTTCACTTACAAAGACCCCATTGTAACCTGTCTGGTCACAGGAGTTTAGAAAAACAAAGTTTTTCTTTATGAAAGAAGCTTTCTTCTCTCTTTTTTTAACATTCAGAAACGGGCCAAAAAAAAAAAAAGTCCCGCATACCCTAAAGGATGTGCTGACGCGGTTTCGGGGCGCCAGCGTTCCCTCCAGCACCATCGAAGCATAGGTGTTTGCAAGCGATAAAAGGAGTTACACCTTAGGGTTGGCCTGACATTTGGCGTAGTTATGAGGCCAGGTGCACAGACCTCATCAAAGGACTGTCCCCACAGGCAGAACTGAAATGGGGCCAGGAGCTGGGTTTGCAGGCTCGCCTGCCCTGCTCCTCCCAAACCTTTTCCTGGAGAATATTCCCCCAGATTCTACTGGCAAAGAAAGATTTACAAAGCCTTACTGTGATCTGTCTGGTGTGGAGCGTCTTTATTTTTGTCTGTTCTATTCTGGACACAATACTGACCTGCATTTTCTGATCAATTCTTAGTATCCCCCCACCCCTGTTTTCATTTTTGAACCCCTTGGTTCCAGAGTTTACCCCCTTGGGGGAAAACTAGGTGTTGGACTCGCCTCTCTTCACAAGCGCCTTCTTTTTTATGCCCTCCGAGAGGATGAGACCCCTGTCAACCTCCCCTCCTATGTTGCAGAAGTCAACCCTGCTCTAACCCCACAGTTACCCCATTCAGAATATGGCACGACCCAAGCCTGCTTGGAAGTTGGAAATACATTTATTATATTGGGTTTAAAAAACTGGCCTCCACAGGGAGGTAGGTGTCTTTACCAGCTTGCTAGGACACCACCCAAAGTACTTCATTAACCCGTGTGCTGCTTTTGACAGAGAGGTCCCCCGGGTGAGCAGGGTCCTCCTGGGCCTCCGGGGCCCCCTGGAGTTCCAGGCATCGATGGCATCGATGTAAGTTCCTTCTGTTGCCCAGTCCTCCCTTTCCTACACTTTCTTCAGCAGGCCAGGTGTGCCCCCTTCCCATCACCCCCTTAAATTCAGGACTGGGCGGGGATGAGAGTTGAGGGTTGGATCCTAGAGCCTGGGGACTTTTGGAGAAGTGTCCTTATTGCACCCACCCCCTTGGTCATGAACCTCTACCTTTTGGCCCTTACCCTGTCTTCCTCCTGATCCATGTGGTAAGCAAGCCCGAGACTGTCCCCCTGTGGACCAGTTTCTCTTACTTATGGACTGCTCTCGCTTTTTTTTCTATGCCTCCAGGGTGACCGAGGTCCAAAGGGCCCCCCAGGCCCCCAGGTAAGTTGATCGGCTCGATGACGCCCCACTTTTTCCTTTAGATGTGTTTTGCATCCACTTGTGTCCAAAAGAGTCATAACCTTGCACCGTTTCCTCTCCCTGCCCAGGGCCCTGCTGGAGAACCGGGAAAGCCAGGAGCCCCCGGCAAGCCCGGCACGCCAGGCATAGACGTGAGTAGGCCAGAGCGCTGGGCCGCGCGCCCGGCCCTGTGTGTGATATGTGTGTGATATGCGTGTGCGACTGTGAACTTGGCCTCCAGCTAAGGCCTGGCTTGGGGAGCTGGCAGCTTCTGCAAAGGGGCCTGAGAAGTCCAGGATACCTACCTCCCGGCTTCCGAGAGAACTCTCGGCGCTGGTATTTCCTTCTCTCAGAAAATAGCAACAGATACGTGGTTCTGGTGTGTAACAGTCCACTCTCTGCTCACCCCAGGAGCTCCCAAGCCCACTGCCTGCACAGGGAGGGGCAGCCAGGTGGTGGTGGGGTGTGGGTGGCTAAAGCTCACAGCAGGTAGACTTCCTGCTCTGGCCAGGTCTTTGGCCCACCCTGGATTAATCTACAAAAGTATTTGCAATAAAAGGGGCAGAGCACTCTTGAATCCCAAGGAATGTAGAAAAGAAAGTATGCTTGAAGTGAAGGTGTATGTAGGAATGGAGCAGAGGCAGGGAAACTAGGTTTTCCTCTTTCCATGCCCCACCCCCTTCTTTTTTTCTGGCTAGCATTACTGACAGCAACTAATTGACTAGGGTTGGGTTGGTTGAAGACTGGGAACTAGCAGCCTTCCTCCAATTTACTCCCCCACCTCCCACAGGAAGGAAGCTCAGATGCTGAGATATATGGGGAATAGTATTTCTGCAGAGTAAAATCACTTCAGGATTCTCTGCTTCTCCTCTCTCCATGCATTCTACTAATGCTTAATGATGTCCTACTGTAAGCCAGCCCTCGCTTTGGTCACTGGGATACAAAGTGAAGTAAGAAATGGCATCTGCTGTCAGAGAACATACAAGATGCAGCCCTCCAGTTACCTTCCAGTTACCTCCTGTGTGTCCTGAAATCTAAAGGCTTTTCTAAATGAAAGAAAGCACCCCAATGCCCAGGATTAGAATTTACTCTTGTAATTTCTTTTATTTTGAGAGAGAGAGAGAGAGAGAGAGAGAGAGAAAGCTAGATTTTAGTTGTTGTTAAGAGACACTTTCTCTGTCAGGATTACCATAATGAGGGTACTTTTCTGTATCACTTAATGCTTTAAGAGTTGGACTTTGTTTTACATTTCAAAGTCCATGATTTGAATTTTTCTGTGTATGCAAAATGTCAGTACTAAGAGGTGTCAAAAGACTAATATTTGGATAATATAAACTGAATATTGAACTTATATTTGAATACTACAAACTGAAATTATATAACCTGCTGGCTGGTCAAGATCTTTGAAACTGAATCATTTGAAATTGTCGTATCATAATACAAAATGTTTGATGAATAAATACAAGGGCACTAAATAAAATAGTAGCCTAATACAAGTTGAGTTTATATCTATATTCATTTAAACTTCAACCATCCTTTTGTTTTGGATTAAGAGAAAATTTCTGATTAAATTTAAAAAAATTGATAGTTGCAGCATAAACCTCATCTGAAGTCTTGTCTTGATACTGAGTTGCAATATCATTTGACAAAGGGCAAGCCTTATCTGTCCCTAGTTTAGTAGTGATTTTGTAGATTGCTCAACAAATTCTTCACCTCGTACAATGTCATAAAGGCAATCCCTGGTTTTATTTTATAAAGTAATTTCCCCCCTTGAACAGAAATTTTGAATAAATAAATGAAAGTGCTTTGAAATTTACAGTATAATGTCAAAATACTGACACATATTTCTCTTTGTCTGTATTTGCAGTCCCATAGTGCAAATAAACCACCTTTCAGATATTAAAAGTTGTAGAAGAGTGAGGCCTCTTAGATCATTGAGCTTTGACCCAGAAAGATCCTCAGAGAGAAAGTGATGAAGGGGTGGAGTTAGTCTCCTGGAAGGCAGGAGGGAAACAAAACAAAACAAAAACAAAAACAAAAACAAAAAGAAAGAAAGAAAAAGAGAGGAAAGGAGGGAAGAGAAAATCCATGTATGTGCCAGCATTTTAGGCATTTCTTAGATACAGGAGGAAAATAACTATACTATTTGCATGTATTTAGAGTTTTTTCTTCAAGAGCTATCACAAATATTATTTCCTTTAGCCTTATAAATAATCTGTAGATTGGCTTAACGTTATTTTCCATAGATAAGGAAACTGAATAATTGTGAACAAGTGGTTTTCTCAAGGACCCAAAATTATTTAGTTAGTGACTAAGATAGCATAACATTCTGTATTTCTTATTTTTTGGACTCTCCAGGCCAGCCTCTCATATAGATACAAATGAAGGTTCTTAATAGATGAGTAATTGGAGAGAATAAAGAGAAAAACTGATAGTGAATTTTTAGTACCTAGGTTACCAACCAAGAAGGATGATATGGATAATTCAATAGATATTAAAAATCATTAATAATTGATATTTACATTTTTTTGTGGTGTTGGGGATTGAACCCAGGGCTTCCGAGCTATACCCCAGCCCTATTTTATTTTTATTTTGAAACAGGGCATCCTTAGGTTGATGAGAGTCTCATTACTTGCTGAGGCTGTCCTCAAACCTGCGATCCTCCTGTCTCAGCCTCCCAAGTACTGGGATTACAAGAGTGTACCATCACCCCCGGCTATTTTACACTTTTTTTAGTACATTTTATATCCTTCAACTTTTGAATTGGAGCCACATGGGATGTCTGGAACTGAAAAGTTTTTTTTGTTTTGTTTTTTTGCGGTACTGGGGATTGAACCCAGAGGCATTCTACCTCCAAGCAACACCTCCAGCCCTATTTTTTATTCTTTATTTTGAAACAGGGTCTCTAAGTATCTGAAGCTGGCCAGGAACCTGCGATCCTCCTGTCTCAACCTTCCAACTACTGGGATTACAAGCATGTGCCACCACACTTGGCCTGAAAAGTTTTCTTACTCTATCTTTTGGTTTGTTTGACATTTAAAAAAAATACAGTTTACTCTAAATTGAGAATGGACAGTTTGAGAGTAACTAAATCAGAGTTTACTGTTTGTGTCTAGCCATAAGGGAACCAAGCAAGTAGAAAAGCTTTAAAAGTCCTTTCTTATTAGTGAAGCTGAAGACTTTATTTTTTTATTTTTATTTTTATTTTTTTTTGTGGTACTGGGGATTGAACCCAGGGGCATTTTACCTTCGAGCCACACCCCCCAGCCCTATTTTTTTATACTTTATTTTGAAACCGGGTCTCACAAAGTTGCGAGGGCCTCACTAAGTAGCTGAGGCTGGCTGCGAACCCGGATCCTCCCGTCTCAGCCTCCCAAGTACTCGGATTACAAGCGTGCACCACAACGCCTGGCCA
Source organism: Glis glis (assembly GCA_004027185.1). Lineage (NCBI taxonomy): Eukaryota > Metazoa > Chordata > Mammalia > Rodentia > Gliridae > Glis > Glis glis. The sequence goes on from PVJS01006948.1 coordinate 41,276, forward strand.
AAGCTGAAGACTTTAAACCTCCAATCTCTTTATCTTCTGTTCTTTGGTTCATTGCAAAACTTATTTATTGGGTAACGTTAAAAAGTGGTTAATGTGGTTAAAAAGTGGATGATGTTTGGAAGAACCTGAAAGAAACACAATTCAGTTTATTGCTATGTTGAGTGGATTTTTGGCAGAAAAGGTAAGAGTCACAGCTAAGCTTGTAGGAATATGCCCAAGTCTCCCCAGCTGAGCTGTTGGAATACAGAAGGAACCATTGCTGAGCTTCAGTCTCTGACAAACAGCAGAGTGAAACTTCAGAACATGGCTTCAATGTTATCCCTTATAGAACTTTGCCTGCATAAACATCCATATGAAAGCAATTCTCTCTGCCAATGGCAATATTTTCCTCTGTAATTTCTTTGAAATAACCTTTAGAAAGTTTTATTGCAAATTGGATTTTGAAAAGTGTGTGCGGGAGGAGTGTATACACATATTTCACATATTTCTTTCTTTTTAGTTTATTTTTTTCTCTCATGGACAAGTAAAATTAGAGATATCAGAGCTTGGTTATAACCTTACACCCAAAGGACAATTGTATTATCATCATCAATAATATCAATGGAGATATTCTTAAAGGTGCCATTTATTGTGACAGGCTCAGAGAACTGTGTACACAGTGTTTAATTTTTCTTATAGGTTCCATATGAGACAAGTAGAAGAGGAATGAGAATTATGTATAGAAATTATAGTTAAACCATGCTACTTTATGTGTGTGTGTGTGTGTGTGTGTGTGTGTGTGTGTGTGTGTGTGTTGGTGGTGAGGGTACTAGGGATTGAACCCAGGGGCAGTCTACCTCTGAGCTATACCTCCAGCCCTATTTTATTTTTTATTTTGGAACAGTGTCTTGCTAAGTTGCTGAAGCTGGATTCAAACCCATGATTCTCCTGTCTCAGCCTCCCAAGTACTGGAATTACAGGCATGTTCCACCATTCCCAGCTTCAGTTTAATTTAAAAAACTTTCCAGTGATAAGACGTAATTTGTCACATCCTATGGAGGATATTTTAAATATGAAGTGAAAATGGACCAGGATTGGTCTTGAAGGGGATGGACATTAAGCGGGAGTTAGAAGATCCATTAGTTTGATACATCCTGACATTTTTAAATGGAATGTGCCACATGTGCTTCCAGAGAGAGCTCCTGGATGAGTGGTTTCTTTGCCAAGATATGAAAGCTCAGCAACTAATTGTACTGGGGCTTGCAACCAAATTGGGGTTTTGTAATTAGGCTAGGGCAAGTGAAAATCAAAGACAGTCTGTCAAGAATTCTTTTGTGTGTGCTTACTGTTTTGCTTTCTTGTTTTCCACTAATTAACATTTTCAAATAATTTTTTTCTAATTTCTTTGATTTACTCTATGGAGTTGTTAGAGAAATTGATGTAGAGAAATGTGAAAATGGTAGACATTGCACTAGCTTGTATATGAATTATATGAAAGCATTTTATTGATACTTATGTAGACTATGATAGACTAGATATGAATTTTGTCGATCCATCTTAAAGTAGGGCTTTCATATTTTTAAGAGCTTTCCTTTAATATTGAGTCTTTTTCAAAATCTTGATGCTATAACGGTTTTATAAGATAGTTATATATGCATGTCCATATTTATATGTAAATATATAGATACATATCTTTAGGAAGGTATAATTTCAAGATTACATTGTAAATGGCATCTGAAAGTGTCAAGAGCAAAGAAAAATTTAAAAAATGCAAATGCATCTTCACCAAATGTGAAAATTCAGGTGTACAGTTAGCATTATGCTTTTTTTCTCTCAATTTTATATTGAGGAAGATGATAAAATAAGTATTATTAGAGGCAATGAGAATGTTTAAAAGTATTTCATAACTATTTTGATGTTGAATATGATTGTTATAAATGTGTTTTATAATACCAGGCATACATGAACATATATATTTAATTATAGCTGCTTTTACTAAGGAATAACAATGAAACATGTATACTCTCATATATTTTTACTTTAAAAGTTAATGTTCTTCAATAAGCAATTGTCATTGCTAGAAGAGGCCTAGAGAACTGTAAGTGGGTAGAAGGCAGTAATGATATGATTTGTGTTTAATTCCTATTGGAGAATAATTTTATTAGCTTTCAAGACATTGCTGACCTGTAGTTAGAGGGATACATGGTATTTTTTTTAATCAATGAAGTAAAGGAGATACATAAACATGGGTAAATGGCAGAGCCAATACCCGTTAGACCTAGTTGTTATAACACTGTAATTATTGTACTGCATTTTATCAAAGCAGAGACAAAAACCCCCAAAAAACAAAAAACAGAAAACACATAAAAAATAGTAGAATATTGAACCCTGTGATAAATGATGCAGTTAGCAAAAAGTTAGGAATATGATATAATTTACCAATAGAAAATAAGTAGCTGGCGCATCTCATGTTAAGTGTTACCTTTGTATAAGAATTTAAGAAGGCATTACTTTATAAATATTTGCATTATACATATGTAACCTTCCTGCAGATAATTAACAAATTAAAAGAAATTTTCTACCCAGTGATTTGCCTAAGAATGTCATCATAGTTCTAATATCATTATTTTGCTTCATTAGGGATTAACAGGACCTGATGGATCCCCTGGCTCCGTTGGACCAAGGGGACAAAAAGTGAGTTAGCCACCTGTACCAATTGATATCTAATTAAATGCCAAAGTATAATTTTATTATAGTGTTTGCAAATCAACTAACAGATTAAGCTATGAGGAAGCTGAAAGGCTTTTTCAAATAATTGGTGTTTAAAAACACCAAGATGGAGTGTTTTAATGATTTCAATACTTATGCAGTTTGCATATTTTATATTCATGCTACAAAAAGCCAAGTACAATGAAGCTATTTTTATTTTAGGGAGAACCTGGTGTGCCTGGATCTCGTGGATTTCCAGTAAGTAACTGTAAAGAAACAGAATTAAAAATCTTCTAACCATAGGCAAAATTTTGCCATTGTGAAAAAATTTAGATGCAGTTTTCTCTATATAATCTATATGACAAAAAGTTCTAGGACTTATCTGGTATGGTAAATATTCTTACTGTGAGTAGAAACAGTTTAGAGGAATTTGAATATATAGTACAAAATACATATGTCTATTCACAGGTGGTATTTCTTAATAGACAACTCCCTCTCTGCCTCATTGATAGAAAACATTTCTTGCATAACAGTAGCAACAGTAGTATTGGGTATTCAGACCATTCATCATACCACTTTCTTTACATTTAATAAAATATCAACTAATGAGACACTATTGCCTGCCAGATTTTTGGCTGGTTCTTTCCTATACTGCAAATAATCAATAAGTTATTTCATTATCAGGGACTTACATATTTGATAAATTCCACTAAATAGAAAAGAAGGTATGTCTGTAAGATGTTGAGATCATTATTTGTATTATTTGTGTATTTAAGAGGACTAATTTCTCAGGCCACATTTTCTATTTTGCTCTTTGTTCCTCTTTTGCTCTTGTCATTAATCTGTTTTCTCCATTTTTTCCCCTATTTGTACTATTCTCTGTGCCATATATCAGCATCTATCAAACTTTTCCATTATAAGCCTGTTTTTTCCCTCATATTTTTCAACTTATATCTCAACATCTTACAGATATGCCTTCTTTTCTATTTAGTGGAATTTATAACTTATTGATTATTTGCATAACACTTATTTCTCAAATCAATCTAGGTATTAACATGTTCAAATAAGAGCAATTTTTCAAAGACTGCCTTAAAAAGTCCCACTTATTATTGAAACACACTGCCAGGGTAAAGGTCTTACTTATTTTAGCTGCCTAAATAATTAGAAATAATAATATAATTATCACAGGGTGTGCATTGATTTTATGGGATGCTTTATTTTTGGATATTTTAGAAAAGCAAGTCTGGAAGGAAAAGGTAACATAAATATGGATCAGATAGCTGTGAATAAAAGCTATTAAAGCCAATGTAGAAAAGAATAATGAGAAACCCCAAGGGGAAACAGTAGAAATTGGAAAGCAAAGAGAGAGAATAGGGCTTCTAAATGTTAATATTCAGTTTTAAGTTCAACAAGTGTACTGTTGGAGTTTATTACATAGACCCTGTGCTAGAATTGGGGCTAGGAGATAAATGTGGTTTCAGTTCTTGATAATATGTAGTCTGGTACTGATAAAGAGATATAAAGTGTAAAGGAGAGGGAGATAGAATGACTAGATTTATTTATTTATTTATTTATTTATTTATTTATTTATTTATTTATTTTTGTGGAACTGGGGATTGAACCTAGGGGCATTCTACCTCTGAGCTACACCTCCAGCTCTATTTTTTATTCTTTATTTTGAAACAGGGTCTCACTAAATTGCAGAGGCCTCACTAAGTAGTTGAGGCTGGCTGCAAACCTGAGATCCTCCTGTCTCAGTCTAGAATGACTAGTTTTAAAGTCAAATTTAGCATATTCAACTGGGATCCCACCGTAGGTTACTTCAGGGTGACACCAACCAGTTTATTTTCAGTATCTTCTAGATTTAGTGTCTGAAAACATATCCCTACCTGTCAAAGGAAGGTGTGTTTCTGACCTTTTCCCCTCTGGCCCCTGTGCTGAATGCTTGTTTGGGGAACAACTTCCTCCTCCCCCCTCCCTGCCCTTCTCCTCTTCCTGTGTGTGTGTGTGTGTGTGTGTGTGTGTGTGTGTTACTGGGGATTGAACCCAGGGCCATTCTACCTCTGAGCTACACCCCCAGCCCTATTTTATTTTTTATTTTGAAATAGTTCTTACTAAGTTGCTGAGGGCTTCGCTAAGTTGCTGAAGTTAACCTCAAAACTGCAATCCTCCTGTCTCAGCCTCCAAAGTACTGGTATTCCAGGCATGCACCACCATGCCCAGCTGGGGAACTTCTTAACACTATTTATTATAAACCATAAAACTATATAGTCTTTCATGTAGGTTTCTTGTACAACACCACAAAAGCATACAATCTTTTTTTTTTTTTTTGCGGTACCAGGGATTGAACGTAGGGGCGTTCTACCTCTGCACTACGCCCCCGGCCCTATTTTTTATACTTTATTTTGAAACCGGGTCTCACGAAGTTGCGGAGGGCCTCACTAAGGAGAGAGAGAGAGAGAGAGAGAGAGAGCGAGAGAGCTGAGGCTGGCCGCGAACCCGGATCCTCCGGTCTCTGCCTCCCAAAGTACTGGGATTACAAGTGTGCGCCACCACGCCCGGCTGCATACAATCTTTAAACTGGTTGTGATGTGCCTCTTTGTGAGTGGTAGTAAGTTCTCCCGAAGGCAAGCTTAGATGGCTTCTTTGATTTTCTTTAAAAAACAGTTTAGCAAAAACATTACTGGTTATCACAGACATCAAAGGAGTGTTCAAGGAGCTGAAACAGGCTTTTGCTTCCTTTAGAAGCTGAGCCATGTTTGCTTGTCATCCAGTGATTTCTTTAGAACGAACATCATATATGTATTTAGTGTTAGTGTTTATGATTCATTTTTGAACTGAGCTATATAGGTCTGTGTCTGTGCTAAGTATAAACTACATGTCATAAACATTTTTATTTTAATCTTTTAGGGCCGTGGTATTCCTGGACCCCCTGTAAGTATCATTTCATCATTGATTCTCACATAGTCTATAAAAATGGCCATTTCTCAAATCCTGACCCTACTCGTCAACTAGCACTCTAACTAATGGGGTTTATAGTACCTTACCTACAGAATCTTGGGTGGCTACTAAAGAAAACACCCCTATTCTACTAAACGAAATTTTGACTAATTTAGGAAATTTCTGTTTCATTTTAAGTAGTTTGGTCAAATGAGTTACTGCCTTATTGGAAGTAAATCTGTTATTTATCATATTTGATGGTGTTAATGACTGTAAAAGTATCCATACATCACCTTGTCTCTTTGACTTGTTGACTTCAGGGCCCTCCTGGGACAGCAGGACTCCCTGGAGAGCTCGGCCGTGTAGGACCCAGTGTAAGTACCACAGTGCATTTTGATAGACATTTGCTGATTTAGTAGAAGGTAGGACTATAGAAGGCACATTGCCCAAAGTGTATACTTCCTCCTGTAAATCCAAAAATGGCAGATAAATTTTATTCCAGTTTGTAAAACTGATGAGGACCAGGGATAATAATGCTATCTCATTTTTGCATTGTGATTTTAATTTTTCCCCAAAATTTTCAGCTAAACTTTTCTTCCCACCTTTCAGGCTGAGTGTCAAATAAGGGAATGTCACCCCCACTTTATAGACTGTTGGCAAGGACAACAGTCCAGTGGCTTTTGTTTTAGACTTTCCACATGAAAAAAAAAGACGAAGGTTATTACCATGTAGATTTATGTTAGGACCATTAAATTATAACTAGGATTTAAACATTAAGGAGCTGAACTTCATAGAGCAAGTTTCTGATTAAAGGTGCTTCATATGTTAACCTGTCACAGAAAGTGAAGGGTCTTATATTTTCTCTCACATGTGGGAGCTATGGAGAAACTGGGATACAAGAGGGACTCCAGATAAAGGAGGAGAAACCCCAGTGAGCGGTGGCGGGGTTCTAGGGGAGGGAGGTGGTGGTGGGAGAATTGATGAAGAAAACACTTTCATTGATGATATGTACATATACGAAATTATCAATGCCAATCTTAATGTCATATATGGGGAGGGAGACGGTGAGGTGGGATATAGGGGCAGCTCACCTAGTGTTATGTGATGTATGTCCCTGTCACACTGAACTTCAGTGTGATATGTGATTATAATGCACCAACAAAAGTATATTTTAAAAAACTGCTTCATATAGATATTCTGTAAGCATTTAAAAAATGTTGAAATATCAACATTATGAGAAGGTAGTAACTGTAAACTCACTGACGGAAGGGACCAAGTATTACACACCTTCTTACTTCTCCCTACATGCTTACTGTTCACAAATTTACTTACTAAACAAATGAACAAATATGAAATGATTGTATATTTAAAAGCACTGTAAGATGTGTTTGGCTTTTTATGATAGAACATTAGAAGGAAAACATGCTAGGTGTGGTAGCACATGCCTGTAACCCCAGTACTTGGGAGGCTGAAACCGGAGGATCCCAGGTTCAAGGACAACCTCAGCTAGTTGAGAGACCCTCAGCAACCTAGTGAGACCCTGTTTCAAAACAAAATAAAGAAAAACATGCCAAGAGTAAACATGTGGTGTTAAGAGTTATTGGAACCCATTTGCATCTGAATGGCTTATTAGGCATTTTTGTGCCACTGCCTGTTGCAAGAGTGCAGTGACAGATGAGGTGATACGCTAGGAGAAGAGGGCTCCGCAGAGATTAACCTCACTCTTCGCAGCCGCCTTCTGCTCTGATGAGCTGGATGGCACTAGCAGTATTGGCTGCTCTGATTCCTCTATAAATCAACTGGAAAATACACAGGGTTTCCAGTTTGTTTTTGGAGTAGATAAAATGATGATCCTTGAGAGAAGAATTGGCTTTACTTTTTCCCTCCGTGTCTCCCTTTGCTTTGTTTTATACCTTGATGAGAGTAGAACTCCTTTATTCTGGTTTTGTAGAATGAATTGGATTTTGGTGGCAGGTCTATGCATGGCTGAGCTCTGTAGGGGTTTCTAGTAATTCCATTCCCTCATGCCTTGCCAGTTTTATGTGCTGTGTTTTGACACATGTATAACCACCATGTCACAATTTTTCAAACGACTTAGGGTGACCCTGGGAGAAAAGGACCACCTGGCCCTCCAGGCCCTCCAGGACCCAGTGTAAGTAATTTGCAACTTGAATTTCTCTTTGTGCCTAAAAGTCAGGATGGAAGAAATCTAAGAACCAGACATGGAAGTGCCTATTAATTGAGTCCTTTGTTCTGACACTCCCAAAAATGGCTACCAGTTTTTTCATCCACTCATGGTATTGTTCTTTTTAAAACCAGAAAAGCAGAGGAATCACAGTAATTTGAAAGGTAATTTTCACAAAGCAAATCTTACTACATTCAACGTCCTTTGACACTGTGAGTTATTACATGAAAAAAACTTTGACATAATTTTCAAGTGAACTAGTTGTTACAAAGATTTTCACACTAACAAATTTAAAAAATAGAGCTGGGTGTGGTGGCACACACCTGTTATCCCAGTACTAGGGAGGCTGAGACAGGAGGATTGCAGGTTTGAGACCAGCCTCAGCAACTTAGCAAGACCCTGTTTCAAAATAAAAAATAAAAAGGGCTGGAGGTGTAGCTCAGTGGTAGAGCACCCTTGGGTTCAACCTCAAATACCATACACACACACACACACACACACACACACACACACACACACAAATTAAAAATAGGAGTGTAGATAGGAGGTAATCCATATTTTTTATTTATATATCAGAATTCCTTTTTTCTCTAGTCTGCCTCTCATTTCATCCTCCTTTAATCCCCTAAAAGAAAACAGTCTACTGCAGTTTAGGGGTCTCCAAAAGGAATATGCCTATGAGTCAGGTTTTTAGAGTATTAACATATTGTATGCTGCTGTTTCTTCCTTGTATCTTATGAAACAAATACCTTACTATATTTTTGCCTAATGAACTTTCTCTTATTAGTAGGTTTGAATTAATTATTGAATTATATTCTAAAGTTTAATATTTTATTTACTTTAGGGAACAATTGGCTTTCATGATGGAGATCCACTGGTAAGATATTTTCCTTTGAAAAATATAGTTTTAATTCAAACACTGTGTATTCTTCAGATAAGTTGCCTTTAAAATGGTCTGTCCGGAAGGCGCTGTGCTCCTGTGTGTTTCTCTTACTCAGATGGCAGAAAGTCTGTAGCCCCAGTGGAGGGGTAGCTGGCAAATACTCAGAGTGTAACAGTGTTTCACTGTAGAAGTAGTTTTGTTTTTCTATTATCTTTTACTTTGTGTCTAAGACATGCTTTTCACCAGAGCACCCCAATCTTAGGAGATATTTATGTATAGATTAACAGTGAAATGATGATGGCAAACTGCCTCAGGACAGGCTGCTCCAGGGGAGGGACAAAGATCAGGTCATGGCAAAACCCATCATCTGTAAGCATTTTATTTCTCTAATATGTTAGATCTGAAATAACTGGCAAAATATTAACATTTGTTAAATTTGGATGGTGAATACATGGGCGGGTATTTGTTATATTCCCTATACTTTTCTGAAAGATGGAAATACTTCTGACTTAAAGATGAAATAACAAACAACAGGGACTTCAGATAAATGAGGAGAGAGACCAGTAGAATAGTGAAGGAGATTGAGTCAGGGAGGTGGGGAGGGAAAAAAGGAGAACTGATGAAGGAAACAGTTCAAATAATGTCATGTCCATCTATGAATGTATCACTCCCAGTCTCACTGATCTTAGTGAGAAGGGTGGGACGTGGAGGGAACACATCAAGCGCTGTGTGCCTATATGTTTGTATCATTTTGAACTTCCCTATGACGTATAATTACAAAATACCAACAAGTATATTAAAATTAAAAAATGAAATAAAAAGTAGTAAGGGGATATTCACAGTTATTTTATATAATTGGGTTGGGTTTTATAGTTGGAATCCTTTAAAAAGTTTACCTTTTCACCAAGTGGGGGTTCTAGTTTATGTTCTCTCTCTCTTTCTGGCAGTGTCCCAATTCCTGCCCACCAGGTCGCTCTGGATATCCAGGCATACCAGGCATGAGGGTAAGAGACTAATTTCATTTTCAAGAATGAATTCATTTTCAAGAATTCATTTATTTTCAAGAGTATTATCCACAGGAATAAAAAAATGGCGCCTTTACTCCACTGGCCTTCTTGGTGCAGAGACCCCACTTGGATGGATTGGTCAAGTCTATGTTTGCTCATTCTGTGGCCCAGGCCGTGGTGTGTATTTAGCCTGGGAATTCCAGCTGGTGCCTCTGACAGGTGCGCCTGCAGAGACAGAGGTGCTTAATTATACCATGCCTCTGTCATTCAGGAAAGAAACGCCAGTAAAGCTCATGGGATTGGGAGACTCTAGAATACCAAATCAAGGCTCAGAAATTTGCCTCCTGTGGAGGAAGACAGTGGTGGGAGTGAGGGGAGGAGACTGTGCGTACTATAGTTGAGACTGTTCTGGTTTAAACAAAATCAGAAAAAACTTCAAAATAAATAGGAAAAGAGATTTTCCTGAAAGTGTTTTTCTCTCACGTTGCCATCATAATTACTTCAAAACATTCCATAAAAATGAATGAATGCTAAATGTTGGGGGTACATGACTTTCCCTCTCTAGTTTACGAGTCTAAAGTGAGTCTGAGGGAATTCCAGGTCCTTGGGGTTCTGCTATGGTCTAGAATTCCCAAAGGCACTGGTTCTCTAACAAAATTTGATGGGTTCCCTCAATTGTGGGTGATTTGGGCCTGGATTTGTGTCTTGTTATTCAAAAGAGAACATTATGCTAAGTGAGATTAGCCAGTCACAGAAAGTGAAGGTCATATGTTTTCTCTCATATGTAGAAGCTAGGGAGTAATCAGGATACAAGAGGGACTTTAGGTAATGGAGGAGAAGCCCCAGTGGAGCAATGGAGGGGGTCTAGAGGAGGCAGGTGGTGGTGGGGAGAGGGAATTAATGAAAGAAGCACTTCCATTGACACTGTTACATATACAAAATTATCAATATCAATCTTAATATTATGTATGGGGAAGGGGAGGGAGCCGACAAGAAAAAATAGGGACCTTCTTTTCATGTTCCACAGCCTTTGTTTGATGCCCTTTGGTGCTTTCCCTTTGCACTTACCATTCTATACAGGAAGAGGCAGAAAGCCGTGTATCTGTGGAAATGCACTTCTTATACAGGCCACCTCCAGGAAGCTGGAGGGAATGGAGGAGGCAAAAGGGTTTTCAGAGCAGCCTCAGAGCAGGGGATAGCCAGGTGAGCTGGAGCAGGGGTGTCATTGTGAAGAGTTAAGTCACTGGTCCTGAAGAAGACTTAATACTCTTAACCGGACTCTGAGAGGAAGGTGGGGAGCAGCTGGCAGTATCAATGAATTGTGTTGCTGAACTGGGCAATAGAACATTTCTTATTCTAGGACAGTGTTTTCCTATTAGCTGTGACTAATATTTACTATATATAGCATTCATGTAATACACATAGTGCTATGAAGGTCAAGTAAGGCAGTAATTTTTGGTGATATAACTTTTTTCTGAGTAGTATATTGTCATGGATTTGTCATAGGAAAACAAGGCCATTTTATGAGCCTTTTGACAACTTTTTGTGCCAAACCCAATACTAGTTTATTAATTTATATTTATTTATTTGTTTTTGCATTTGTTAGGGCCATAAAGGGGCTAAAGGAGAAATTGGTGAACCAGGAAGACAAGGACACAAGGTAAGAAAACGAGAATTTAGTGGGTAAATTGACTAGGAGATAGTGATCACTTTCATTATAAGTAATAATAAGGAATAATAAAGCATTATATTTTCTATTTTATCCTTTTCTTTCAAATAATGCTTGATGTGTTCTCAGTAGATGCATTAGTATTCTGACTAAGCATAATATTCTAAAGTTGTTCAATTATAAAAAAAAGCACCCAACACTGTCACTTTTTTCCTGGGCGACTACCTTTTCTTTCTTTTTAAAATCAACCACCTTCAACTTTTTCCCTTGCTGCTTACAAGAGTCAAACATTCAACCAGTTGTTCCACTCCGCAAAACAAAATTTTATATTTGTAAAATTTTTTGACAAGTGTGGTTGAGACTAGCCAACAAAGAAGTTAGTAACTAGCTCCTAACTTGTCAAGTTCTGAAATAATTTTTCTGTTCTTTCTGACCTCATCTCAATATAACCTAGATTTCGAGTAAGCTGGAGGTTAGTGATAACTTCTGCTACTATTTGGATAGAAACATGGAAATCTATAGCATAACTTGCACTGGGGCTTGTGCAGAAAACCTGAGGCTGAAATTTATAGCAAGGTGAACTATTTGCCATTTTTTTCATCTGCTAGGGTTAGTCATCTTTAAGTATCTAAGAATTTTGCCTCTTGCATAGTGGACCATTTGTCTTAGTAAATTTTATCATATTTTACAAAGTCAAACTCTTCTTATTAATGCAGATCTTCCAGACTTTTGTGTTGACAACATCCTTCTACACCTTTGCTGGGTAGTGGCAAAAGATTGGTCTTTTTCTCTGCGAGGAAATAGCTAGAGAGGCAATTTATAAATGTCTTTAAGCACCAGTATCCTTAAACTCCTTAGCTAAAATCAATCTGTTGAATAACCTCACATAATCAGGATAAATAGGCCAATTTTCTTTACCCTATTATAGTTTGGATACTTTAATTTAATTAATTAATTAATTTATTTATTTATTTTTGCGGTACAGGGGATTGAACCCAGGGGCGTTCTACCTCTGCGCCACACCCCTGGCCCTATTTTTTAATACTTTATTTTGAAACTGGGTCTCACAAAGTTGCAGAGGGCCTCACTAAGTAGAGAGAGAGAGAGATAGGGAGAGAGAGAGAGAGAGAGAGAGAGAGCGAGCTGAGGCTGACCGCGAAGCCAGATCCTCAGGTCTCCGCCTCCCAAAGTACTGGGATTACAAGCGTGCGCCACCACGCCCAGCTTATTTATTTATTTTTAATTTTTTTGTGGTACCAGGGATTGAACTCAGGGGCATTTTACCTCCGAGCTACACCCCCAGCCTTATTTTTTATTCTTTATTTTGAAACAGGGTCTCACTAAGTTGCGGAGGTCTCACTAAGTAGTTGAGGCTGGCTGTGAACCCGGATCCTCTGGTCTCAGCCTCCCAAGTACTGGGATTACAAGCCCAGCTGACATTTTTATTTTAAAAGCCTGAATAGAGCCGGGTGTGGTGGCGCACGCTTGTAATCCCAGTACTTTGGGAGGCAGAGACCGGAGGATCCGGCTTCGCGGCCAGCCTCAGCTCGCTCTCTCTCTCTCTCTCTCCTTAGTGAGGCCCTCCGCAACTTCATGAGACCCGGTTTCAAAATAAAGTTTAAAAAATAGGGCCGGGGGTGTAGCGCGGAGGTAGAACGCTCCTTCGTTCAATCCCCGGTACCGCAAAAAAAAAAAAAAAAAAAAAAAAAAAAAAAATCTAAAAGCCTGAATAGTTAAAGCATTTTATTTATATGGAATGTAATAGCTGGATTCCCAGTGTCAAATTATAGCAAAACAGAAAAAAATTAATACTTTGGAAATTTCTCTGCATGACCTTTACCCCACTGAATTTTCAAATTTGTAATTTTGAAAACTCAGTAAGTATTCAGTAAGTACCTGCTATGTACCAGGGTTTATTCTTAAGTACTGGGGGCACAGAAGTGAAACAAATATGCCCACTCACAGGGTACTTGCTAAATTAAGTATGATATGTTCATAGAATATTAGCTAATCACAAAAAAGGCGTGCAAGAATGTTAAATTACATCAAAAGATATTCATGAGAGAAGCTGGGTGTGGTGGTGCACACTTGTAATCCCAGTTGACATTTTCAACTTGTGGTTATTGATCAGGTATGTGTTTTTCATCTGCAGGTGAAATATTTAATTCAAATATATTGCTCTAAAGTTTATGGAGAATCTATGGGAAATACTCCATACTAAACTAGGGAAAAATCACGGGGGACACATCAGTCATTGTTGTTTTTGCAGCTTGTTTTATAGTGATTTAGGGAAAAGTAAGTAGTATTTAATTATGCACATATGATGATTATCCACTTCATGATCTAGCTAATTCACTGGCTTTCCAATTGCAGATGCTTCTTCCGCTGTCAATCACAGGTCTTAATGGAATATAATCTGAATGTAATTATGAGACTAAAACCAATACATACTACTCGCATAATTCATTTAAAAATCAAGCAAAGATGAAAGACATAACCTAGTTATTTGCATTATATACCTAAATGTTCTACATTAATACTGCTGTTAGATTTTTATATGTCCTTGTTGGGGTGTGTGTGTGTGTGTGTGTGTGTGTGTGTGTGTGTGTGTGTGAAAATCTATAAGGTTTATGGAGCAAGAAAACAAGTAAATTGAAATATAGAATAATGTGATCATAGAAAAGGATTTTAATCTAATGTTATAAATGAATTTTTCTCATGACTAACTTCACAATTTAAAATATCTATTACTACAGAAGATATAAGGTGGTATATATCTGTTATGGGAAAGTAAAATCTTTTTACTTTTTTTCAGAATCTATAAAGTAATCTCTCTGTAAGAGACAGGAGTTAGACATCTCTTTTGGAATATTCAAACATTTTAAAGCATATCAGAGATTTTAAAATAGCAAAAAGTCAAAACGATAATTAGTTTTGTTCTATAATTAGTTCCTCAAATATGGTGGAAGAAGATCCTGTTGGCAAATGTGACCAAATAATCAAAATACCCTTAGAACAAACTTAAGAAATGTTAAGACTTTTCTTCATGAAGGTAAAAAGAAAAAGGCTAACTAAATAGGGATATACATTGACTTTTGAGATAGAAAGATTTAATGTAATCACAATATAAAATAAATAGTATTTTTGTGAAGATCTGTCCAGTGATTCTAAAATTCATCTAGAAGAGTAAACATTTAGGAAATTCTTAAAAAATAAGAGTGACTATAAATGAATAATAAAGGTAAGGGAAATTTCTTTACCTGAGATGAAAATTTATTATAAAATTTCAATAACTAAAATGTGATAGTATTTGCACTATCATAAGCAGATCAGCAGAGCAGACGAGGAAGCCTAGAGTCAAGTGTATTTAACGACTTAGAATATTTTTTTTTTTTTGCGGTACTGGGGATTGAACCCAGGGGCATTCTACCTCCGAGCTACACCCCCAGTCCTATTTTTTATTCTTTATTTTTGAAACAGGGTCTCACTAAGTTGGGAAGGGCCTCTCTAAGTAACTGAGGCTGGCTTCGAACCTGTGATCCTCCTGTCTCAGCCTCCCAAGTACTGGGATTACAAGCGTGCACCACCACGCCTGGCATGACTTAGCATATGTTAAGGATGAATTCTCCAATCTATGTGGAGAGTATCTACCATTCAAAAGTGATATTAGAATAAGTGATCATTTGCCAGAAAAAAAGAGATATGTTTCCTTCTTTTATTTTACATAAAAATAAATGCTAAAAAAGATTTCTATGCCAGAAATTAACTGTAGAATTACTAAAAGAAAAATATAAATGAATATTTATATATTTTGGCAGGTGATAAATGTTTTTCTGTGAATGCAATCAAAGCTATGGAAGAAAAGACTGATTTAAATACATTAAAAAGTATATGGTACAAAAATTGTAATAAAATCTAAAATGTAAATAATAATTTAAATATCCTATGGCTTATGGAAAGGTTTGCATAGAATCATGACATTTTCCTAATAACACCCCCAAACACACACACACACACACACACACACACACACACACACACTCAAACATGAGTGCACATATATTTTCTTTCCTTTCTCTCTCTCCCTCCTCCCTCCTGGTAGAAAAACTCTGAAAAGATACTACTAGTATTTATAGTTGAAAGGTAGGATTTGGGTGACTTTAATTTATTTGTATACTTCTCTGTACTTTTTGAATATTCTATAATGAATATAGATTAGCCACATAAAATAATCTAAGAAAGCATAGTAGAATAATTTAGAGGATGCTAAACAAATTTAAAATGTACCAAGCTAGACCAAGCCTATATCTATGTTCATTTACTAGAATAATTTATTGTGCTTTTCTCTGTTGTTTTTTAGGGTGAAGAAGGTGACCAGGGAGAACTGGGAGAAGTTGGAGCTCAAGGACCTCCAGTAAAGTATTTTTAAAAAAATATTTGTGTAGGATTTGCACACATTTTAAAAATAATTCTTGGATTTTTTTTGTGTGTGTGTGCGTGTGGTGCTGGGGATTGAACCCAGGGGCATTCTACCTCCTGGCTACACCCATGGCCCTATTTTATTTTTTATTTTGAAACAGGGTCTTGCTAAGTTACTGAGGTCCTCGCTAAATTGCTGAGGCTGGCCTTGAACCTGTGATCTGCCTGTCTCAGCCTCCCAAGTACTGAGATTATAGGCATGTGCCACCACATCTGGTCCTTTGGAAAATTTTTTATTTAGCATTTGTATCAATAGCTTTATATTAACACAGTGTTCTCTATTTTCCCACCAAACCAACATTGGGAGATGAGCCCTTTTTCAAAATAAGAAAGGGTCTCCATTGTACATTCAAGTACTTTTTAAACAGAAAAAAACTCTACATATGTTCATTTAGTAGATGCCAGGGCCAGGAAATCTGAAAGCACAAGAGGAAGATGTATCTTTTATATTAAATGCTATCAAATGATATGAAAAAATTTATATGCCCCCAATATGCAGTAAGTATATAGCCCACTGGATTAATGTAGCTCACTCCTGCATGTAATACTTATAATTAGAACATTCTTTTTTTTTTTTTTTGCGGTACTGGGGATTGAACCCAGCGGCGTTCTACCTCCGTGCTACACCCCCGGCCCTATTTTTTTATACTTTATTTTGAAACCAGGTCTCACAAAGTTGTGGAGGGCCTCACTAAGTAGAGAGAGAGAGAGAGA